>PJEM01008852.1:0-77481 GCA_004023845.1 Helogale parvula
TGGGGGGCACTTGTGGGGAGAAGCACTGGGAGTTATATGGAAACCAATTTGACAATAAACTATTATAAAAAAAGAAACAAACATCTTCAGGTCATTGTTATTTGGAGATCTAGTAGCAGGGAAGACAGATGTCTCTGGAAATAGAATGTCAACTAAAGGTGAACTCTTTTGACTTATTAAACTTGTTTGAGGTGCCTGGGTGGCTCAGTCATTTAAGCATCTGACTCTTGATCTCAGCTCAGGTCATGATTTCACACTTGGTGAGATCCAGCCCTGTGTTGGGCTCTGTGCTAACAGTGCAGAGTTTCTAGGGATTCTCTCTCCCTCCCTCTCTCTCTCAGTCCTTATCCTTTTCAAAGCCTCCTTAGTGTCTAAGTCCTCCTTTGTTTGAATATGAGGTCTTTGAAGGCAGAACTTAGCCTGACCCATTCCCTGCTATATCCATACCAACTGGCTTTGGGCCTGGCATGTGGGATACCCTCAACAAATAATTATAAAATGGATTAAACTACAGTGGTTGCATTGCTCATGCTCTGAGATCTAGACTCTATTTCCTGTATTCCAGAGTCCTGCGCGCTCATCTGATAATGTCTCCTGCTGATCATCCATTATGTTCTCTGTCTCATAGGGGCTGACACTTGTTACCACCCTGTCTATGTTCCCTAATCATTACCATTTCCATTATTTTGCTGATTTTGTTGCATCTACTTAGAAAACCCTCTGTAACTAAGTAATGCAATTCTTTAAGGCCACTCAGAGCTCCTCTTCCTCAGTGATGCCCTTTTTCACTACCGGACCTTGGTTGAATACTCAGGCTAACTCTGTTTCATTCTTACATCCAACCAAAGTGGACTCATTAGCATCCTCTTGCATGCCTGATAATGTCAAAATTTTCAGCAGGGTCTGTGTGTAAAGCAGAAGCAATAAAGAAGGTAGTTTGAAGATTAGCACTTGGCGTTGGACAGTATGGGTTGCATTCTTTCTGTCTGTGTCACCTGGGGGAATGATTCCATCTCTCTGTGCTTTGACTTTCTAACATGAGAAATGGGACTAAAGCAGTACTCATCTGGGGCATTGTTGTGAAGATCGATTGAGGTGTTTCTCAGAAACATTTATGAGCCTACCCTAAGTAATGATTCATGAAAGTGTGCAGAATTGCCAAGACTCAGGGTATGACTATGAAATTTGATTATATCTTTATTCAGAACATCAGGTCATCACCTCAGCAGTGTTTATGAAAATAGCATCTAATCTGGCAAGAATGTGTCATCTTATCACCTTAGAAAGAAGGATGGAAGAAGAAAGGGAGGAGAGAGCAAAGTGAATTCTACTTCCCCTCAGGAGCTCTTTTCTTTTTTTTTTTTTTTCCTACTCTAGTGTTCTCAGAAAAAGCCATTCTGTGAAGTCTTATAAACTAAAGCTTCATAAAAATCCCATAATTTCCACAAATTATTGAAACCTTAAAATTTTATGAGGCAGCTATTTTAGCATTAGACACAGAGCTCACATGTCAGTATATTCTTGTCTTGAGATGATAGATAGATAATAGATAGAAAGATAGATAGATAGATAGATAGATAGATAGATAGATAGATAGATAGATAGATAGAGATGGGTGTATTTCCTACATGGCCATGATGAGAAAACAGAAAAAGATCTGCCGGCCTAATTGGTCCTTTTCCTTTCTCTCAGAAGACATTTAATATCTTCTGGCTCCATCACAATTGTGTTATAGGTTTGCTAGAATTTGGAGTAATGGAGAGACATTTACAAGCAGAGGCAATAAATAGTAAGATGTTAGGGCACAATGTGCAGAGTGCTCTTTACAGGGCTCACAACATGACCCTATGATGTTAGAGGTATTGGATTCTTGGAAAAGGTATCTGGACATGTAACTCTCCTTTTCTCTTCAAAATCAGCTCCAAAGAGGGTGATTAGAAGAACATCAAATCAGCCTCACTTTATTTTAGAGTTTTCTGTTGCCTCTTCCAGAATGTTATTTTTCAACCTTTGCAAACCATAGAGAAAAAATAAGTGAGAACAGAAATACCTCTCCCATGTTCTCCTTGCTCTCTGCTTACTAAAGAATCAGGTTCTGGCCCTGAACTTGGAAGATTTGACTTTCACCTGCCACCTCAGTTCTGTGGACACTACTCTCTTCTGATAATACCTACATAGGTATAGTTTTAGAGTGATTTCCAGCCCCACACACTGAGATCCTCATCCACAGGAAAATTGAGGAGCAAAACTGGTTTGATTTTTAAGATGGCTATATATATTCAGTCATAAGTTCTTTTTGAAACCAATACTATTGCTACTTTACAATAGGCTGCTACCTGAAACAAATTCAATAGCAAGTCGTAAATACATCAGGAGGTGGGGGAAGGGAGAGGAGAGAGAGAGAGAGAGAGAGAGAGAGAGAGAGAGAGAAATGAAAGCTAAGCATGATTGCCAGTAGAATGAATGAAGGGGACCAGTTGGTTGGTTGGTTTGTTAGTTTGAAATATCTCCGGTATTTGATAACAATCATTGTTCTTTAAGTGAGGGGTAAATTGCTTCTTGTCTCTGACATGTTCAGCGACTAAGTAAACTATTTGAGGAACACTTCACAGTAGCAAGCAATAACATGTCTAAGAAGCTTCAGGTTAGCCTGGCTTATACTGTTCTTAAGAATATTTGCTAGGTTACATGCATTAGAGTGTTTTTAAACAACGGAGTGACATGTCACCATGATTCAACATGATAATCCTGAGTTTATAGATTTTCTTCAGTGTATGGAACTGGTTCTTAACTTCACTATTACTGACCCTCAGATCCGAAGTGGAGAAAACAGGTAATGAGTAGAAAAGTCCCCCTTCTCCAAATTGCTGCACCCCGGCCTTAGCTCCCTAAGCCCCCACTCAGCACTAACCCCTGCCTTCTCTTGGAACTTGGCAGCTGCTAGCAATCTCTCTATTATTGCTCAGCTGCTCCACAGACTCCTTATCTACCTTACTTGCCTAGTTCAGTTAGGGCTCTGCCAAGCCATCTACTATACACAGTTTGATACAACTAAAACTTATCTTAATGCCTAATGTATTTTTTCTTTTTAGCTTGGATTCTATAGGAAACAACTATTTGAATGATGGCATACAGAAGGAGAGTACGTGTATTAATATCAAAGAACATAAGCATTTTTTCTCCTTCCTGGATGTAGCTGTATACATGCTTGATATCATTTATTAACAATGCTACTTTTAAAAGAAACAAGTGATTTATGTGCATTAAATCTATTTAAATGAATTATATTAGTAAATAATTCTTGAAAGTTGAAATCAGCATTGAAAGCAGATTGTGGTAATTATTTAATTTAAAGTATAAGTACTATTTTTACACAGTAAAAAAAATCACTTAGGAAATAAAGTTTTGATCCATTATTAGTTATAGGCTTATTTGCATTAATTAAGAACTTCAAAGCTATTGCTAATAAACAAGATAGTTTAAATGAACACTTAAAGCAACTTTTGTTTTATGGTCCTCTATGTATCTAATATTTCCCCCAGAAAAAAAATTGTCAAGGGGCACCTGGCTGGCTCAGTTGGTGGAGCATGCAGCTCTTGATCTCAGGGTCATGAGACTGAGCTCCACATCAGGTGTAGACACCACTTAAAGAAAAAAGAATTAACAAATACTTATAACCTCAGAAGATGTGCTGAATACAAGTGTAAAAGTATGGAGTTATTTTTAAAGATATTTTTAAATAAAATCTTAAAAGATAATATAAATTAATATTTTTAATTTATTTATAGTATATTATCAGGATGGTTTCCATATAACACCCAGTGCTCTTCTCCACAAGTGCCCTCCTACATGACCATCACCCCTCTTCCCCTTTCCCCTCCCCCTTCAGCCCTCAGTTTGTTTTCAGTATTCATGAGTCTCTAATGATTTGCCTCCTTCCTTCTCCCTCTTTCCCCCCTTTACCTTCCCCATGGTCCTCTGTTAAATTTCTCCTGTTACACCTATGAGTCAAAATATATGGTATCTATCCTTCTCCGCCTGACTTATTTCAATTAGCATGACATCCTCAAGGTCCATGTTGCTACAAATGGCCAGATTTCATTCTTATTGTCATGTAGTATTCCATTGTATATATAAACCACATCTTTTTTGTTATTATTTTTTAATAGTTTATTGTCAAATTGGTTTCCATACAACACCCAGTGCTCTTCCCCACAAGTGCCCTCCTCCATCACCACCACCTCTTTTCCCCCATCCCCCTTCCCCTTCAACCCTCAGTTCATTTTCAGCATTCAATAGTCTCTCAAGTTTTGCATCCCTCTCTCTCCCCAACTCTCTTTCCCTCTTCCCGTCCCCCGGCCCTCCATTAGGTTTCTCCTGTTTTCCTGTTAGACCTATGAGTGCAAACATATGATATCTGTCCTTCTCTGCCTGACTTATTTCGCTTAGCATGACACCCTCAAGGTCCATCCACTTTCCTACAAATGGCCATATTTCATTCTTTCTCATTGCCATGTAGTACTCCATCGTGTATATACCACATCTTCTGGATCCACTCATCAGGTGATGGAATTTAGGCTCTTTCCATGATTTGGCTATTGTTGACAGTGCTGCTATGAACATTGGGGTACATGTGCTCCTATGCATCAGCACTTCTGTATCCCTTGGGTAAATCCCTAGCAGTGCTATTGCTGGGTCATAAGGGAGTTCTATGGATAGTTTTTTGAGGAAACTCCACACTGTTTTCCAGAGTGGCTGCACCAGTTTACATTGCCACCCACAGTGTAGGAGGGGGTCTGTGTCTCCACACCCTCGCCAGCATCTATAGACTCTTGATTTGTTCATTTTAGCCACTCTGATTGGTGTGAGGTGGTATCTCAGTGTGTAAACCACATCTTCTTGATCCTTTCATCAGTTGGTGGACATTTAGGCTCTTTCCAGGATTTGGCTACTGTTGAAAGTGCTGCTATGAACATTGGGGCACATGTGCCCCTATGCATCAACATATCTGTATCCTTGGGTAAATCCCCAGCAGTGCTATAGCTGGGTCATAGGGGAGTTTTACTGATAATTTTTTGAGGAGCCTCCACACTGTTTTCCAGAGCGGCTGCACCAGTTTACATTCCCACCAACTGTGTAGGAGGGTATCTGTTTCTCCACATCCTCACCAGCATCTATAGTCTCTTGATTTGCTCATTTTAGCCACTCTGACCATGTGAGGTAGTATCTCAGTGAGGTTTTGATTTGTATTTCCCTAATGATGAGTGATGCTGAGAATCATTTCATGTGCCTGTTGACCATCTAGATGTCCTCTTTGGAGAAGTGTCTATTCATGTCATTTGCCTATTTCTTCACTGGATTATTCATTTTTTAGGTGTTGAGCTTGGTGAGTTCCTTGTAGATTTTGGATACTAGCCCTTTATTCGATATGTTATTTGCAACTATCGATTCCCATTCTCTCAGTTGCCTATTAGTTTTCTTGATTGTTTCTTTTGCAGAAGTGCAGAAGCTTCTTATCTTGATGAGGTCCCAATTGTTCAGTTTTGGTTTTATTTCCCTAGACTTTGGAGATATGTTGAGTAGGAAATTGCTGTGGTTGAGGTCAAGAAAGCTGTTTCCTGCTTTCTCCTCTAGGGTTTTGAAGATTTCTTGTCTCACATTCATGTCTTTCAGCCTTTTTGAGTCCATTTTTGTGTATGGTGTACGAAAGTGGTCCAGTTTCATTCTTCTGCATGTTGCTGTCCGGTTATCCCAGCACGACCTGTTAAAGAGGCTGTCTTTTTTTTCCATTGGACTCTCTTTCTGGCTTTGTCAAAGATTAATTGGCCATACATTTGTGGGTTTAGTTATGAACGCACAGTTATTTCCAATGGTCTATGTGTCTGTTTTTGTGTCAATACCATACTGTTTTGATGACGACGTCTTTGAAGTAGAGGCTAAAGTCTAGGATTGTGATGCCTCTCATTTTGATTTTTTTCTTCAATATTACTTTGTCTATTCGGGGTCTTTTGTTGTTCCATATGAATTTTAAGATAGTTTGTTCTAGCTTTGAGAAGAATGCTGTTGCAATTTTGCTTGGGATTGCATTGAATGTGTAGATTGCTTTGGGTAATAATGACATTTTAACAATGTTTATTCTTTCTATCCATGATCACGGAATGTGTTTCCATTTCTTTGTGTCTTCTTCCATTTCTTTCATAAGCTTTCTATAGTTTTCATCATACACCTCTTTTACATCTTTGGTTAGGTTTATTCCTAGGTATTTTATGGTTTTTCACGCAATTGTGAATGGGATAAGTTTCTTGATTTCTCTTTCTGTTGCTTCATTATTGGTGTATAAAAATGCAAATGATTTCTGTACGTTGATTTTGTACCCTGGGACTAGCTGAATTCATGGATCAGTTCTAGTAGGCTTCTGGTGGAGTCAATCAAGTTTTCCATGTAGAATGTCATGTCATCTGTAAAATATGAAAGTTTGACTTCATGTTTGCCAATTCTGATGCCTTTGATTTCCTTTTTTTTTTTCTGATTTCTGACGCTAGGATTTCTAGCACTATGTTAAACAACAGTGGTGAGAGTGGACACCTCTGTCGTGTTCCTGATCTCAGGGGGAAAGCTCTCAGTTTTTCCCCATTGAGGATGATATAGCTGTGGGCTTCTAATAAATGGCTTTTATGATGTTTTAAATAATTTCCTTCAATCCCTACTTTCTTGAGGGTTTTTATTAAGAACAGATGCTGTATTTTGTCAAACACTTTTTTTTTGCATCTATCGACAGGATCATATGTTTGTTTGTTTTTTTTTTGTTAACGTGATGTATCACATTGATGGATTTGCAAATATTGAAACAGCCCTGTAATCCAGGAATGAATCCCACTTGATCATGATGTATAATTCTTTTCATATGCTGTTAAACTCGATTTCCTAGTATCTTGCTGAGTATTTTTGAATCTGTATTCATTAAGGATATTGGCCTGTAGTTCTCTTTTTTGGTTGGGTCTCTGTCTGGTTTGGGAACCAAAGTGATGCTGGCTTCATAGAATGAGTTCAGAACTTTTCCTTCTATTTTTTGGGATGGCTTGAACAGAATGGGTATTATCTCTGCTTTAATTGTCTGGTAGAATTCTTCTGGGAAACCATCTGGCCCAGGGCTCTTATTCTTTGGGAGATTTTTGATAAGTGATTTGATTTTTTCACTGGTTATGGGTCTTTTCAGATTTTTCTATCTCTTCCCGTTTGAATTTTGGTAGTGTGTGTATGTGTTTAGGAATTAGCCCATTTCTTCTAGGTTGTCCTGTTTGTTGGCATATGATTTTTCATAGTAATCTCTGATTATTGCTTGTATTTCCGAGTGATTTGTTGTAATAGATCCATTTTTTTCATTATTTTGTCTGTTTGTTCTCTCTTTTCCTTCTGAGGAGCCAGGCTAGAGGTTTATGAATTTTGTTTATTTTTTCAACAAACCAACTTTGGTTTCATTGATGTGTTCATCTGTTTTTTTTTATTTTATTTTATATTGTTTATTTCTGCCCTGATCTTTATTATTTCTCTTCTTCTTCTGGGTTTGTGGTGCTTTTGCTGCCCCATTTCTTGTTTCTTTAGGTGTTCTGTTAAATTTTGAATTTGCCTTTTTTCTAGTTTCTTGAAATAGGCCTGGATTGCAGTATGCTTTCCTCTTAGGACTGTCTTTGCTGCATCCCAGAGAGTTTGTATTGTTGTATTTTCATTTTCATTTGTTTCCATATATTTTTTAATTTCTTCTCTAATTGCCTGATTGGCCCAATCATTCTTTAGGAGGTTGGTTTTTAACCTCCATGTTTCTGGAGGTTTTCCAGACTTTTTCCTGTGATTGATTTCAAGTTTCATAGCACTGTGTCCTGAAAATGGGCATGGTATGATCTCAATTCATTTATATTTATTGGGGGCTTTCTATGACCCAGTATGTGGGCTACCCTGGAGACTGTGCCATGCGCACTCGAGAAATAAGTGAATTCCTTAGCTTCAGGATGCAGAGTTCAAATTTATTTATCAATTCCATCTGTTCCAATGTGTCATTCAGGTCTATTTTTTCTTTAGTGATTTTCTGTGTGGTTCATCTATCCATTGGCATAAGTGGAGTATTAAAATTTGCAATTAGCACATTCTTATCAATAAGATTGTTTCTGTTTGTGATTAGTTGTTTTATGTATTTGGGTGCTCCCGAATTCAGTGCATAGATGTTTATAATTGTTAGCTCTTCCTGATGGAGAGACCCTTTGTTATTACATAGTGTCCTTCTTCATCGTTCTTTACTGCCTTTACTTTAAAGTCCAGTTTGTCCAATATAAGTATTGCTACTCCGACTTTCCTTTGACTTCCTGTCGCATGACAGGTATATCTCCATCCCCTTACTTTCAATCTGATGGTGTCTTCAATCTCTTGCAGACAGCAAATAGATGGATTTTGCTTTTTTGTCCACTCTGTTACACTGTGTCATTTGATTGGCGCCTTAAGTCTATTTACATTCAGTATTATTACTGAAAAATGTGGGTTTAGATTCATTGTGTTCTCTGTAGGTTTTATGCTTGTAGTGTTGTCTCTGGTATCTTATTCCCTTGCAACATTTCCTTCATAAAGTCCCTCTTAGGATTTCTTGTAGGGCTTGTGGTGATAAATTCTCTCAATTTATTTCATATGGAAATCTTTTATCTCTCCTATTTTGAATAACTGTTTTGCTGGATAAAGGATTCTTGGTTGCATATTTTTCCTATTCATCACATTGAAGTTTTCCTGCCATTCCTTTCTGGCCTGCCAAGTTTCAGTAGAGGGGTCTATAACCAGTCTGATAGGTTTCCCTTTGTATGTATGGGCCCTTTTATCCCTAGCTGCTTTCAGAATTCTCTCTTTTCTTTGTGTTTTGCCAATTTCATTATGATATGTCATGCCAAAGGTCGATTCAAGCTATGTCTAAAGGGAGTTTTCTGTACCTTTTGGATTTCAATGTCTACTTCCTTACCCAAATTGAGGTTCTCACCTATATTTTGATCAAACATCCCTTCAGGACCTTTTTCTCTTTCATCTTCTTCAAGAATTCCATATGATACAGATATTGTTCCATTTGATTTTATCACTCAGGTCTCAAACTCTCTTTTTGCACTCTTGGATCAATTTCTCTTTCTTTTTCTCTGCTTCCTCTTTTTTTATAATTGTGTCTTCTAATTCACCTATTCTCCTCTCTGCCTCTTCAATCCATGCAGTGGCCACTGCCATTTTATTATGCACTCCATTTATATCATTTTTTAACTTACCACTCGTATTTTAAAGGTCCCTATTCTTTGTATAAGTAGCTTCTCTCATGACTTCTATTCTTTTTTTCAAGTTCAGCCATTAGTTTTATGGCAATTTTTCTAAATTCTTGCTCTGTTATGTTGCTGATATCTGTTTTGAGCAGTTTTGTGGCTGTGACTTTTTCCTGGAATTTCCTTGGAGGAGAGTTCTTCCATTTCATCATTTTGGCTAGCTTTCTGTCTCTTGTCAGTTTTTAAAAGCGTGTTGTGCACCTGTTAGTATTGCTCTATTAAAGGAGGCTTATTGACTGCCCAGGGCCTGTCTGTTCAGGAAGTGCTCTTTTAATTGTGTCTCTCTGTTTCTTTTGTTGTAATTTTGGTTATTTTATCTCCCCACTCAGTGATATTTGGGACTGCCCACCATGTGTACTTTGGCTTGTTTCTTGAGGTAGTCCTGAAAAGGAAAACAGACAGACAAACACATTGAACAAAAGCATGCAAATGCACAGACAAATGAAACAAACAAAAGGTGAAAGAATAAAAAGGAAAGGAAAGGAAGGAAAAGAAAGGAAAGGAAAGGAAAAAGGGGGTGGAGGAGGACAGAAGCAACAGAAGACAAAGGACAGTTTAAAAGCGTAGAACCAGCCAAAGGTAGAGATAAGAAAGAGATAGGGGAAAATATATCTGGATGGCCAGAATAAAAATGCAGCTCTCCCGCGCGGAAGTGCATGGTTTGTTCTAGGTAGGTCCCGGGGGCTTCTCTCCGAGGCCCTGTCATTGTGGTACTGGGGAGAAGAGTGGTGGCATCCCAAGCCCTCTTGTACCAAGCATTGCAAGGCACTCTTTTGAGTCTGATCTCTATGTGCCGTGGGTGGGCCAAGTTGTATTTTCCAAGCAAGCCCTTCCTTGTTTTTAAATCCTTGTCCATGCACTTTAATGCTACCGCCCAAAATGGGATATACTCCCACTGGCAGCTGGCTTCCTAGCCGGGATCGAGTAGGGGAAGTCAGGGAGCTGTTTCTCCTGGTGCCGCCTGGAGTTGGCACCATTGCCTAAGGAATAATGTGCCAGCTAACTGGGACAGATTTCTCTCCCTGCACTCAGCGGTTATATATGGGATGATAATATCCCTCTCTGTCCTGGGCCAAGTTTTTTTTCTCTTCTCTAGAGACAGTTCTATGAGGGTTTTCAGTATCTCTTTCTCTTCCCCTTAGCTCTCTGGGGCTGCGTGCAGTCTCCTTGGCTCTGTGCTGCAGAGGGTCTCCCTCCCTTCTGCACCGCTGTGGCCTGGCTCATTTTTATTTCTCTAGTTCTCATTCACTCAGGCACCTTTGAGGTTGTTTTATTTCTGGACTTTGTGTGTTTTCCTCTGACTCTTGCAGATCAGAGTGTTGTGGCTTCAGTCCTTCTCAGTTTGATAGATGTGAGCAGGTGAAAATTACAGAGCTCCCTACTTTTCCACCATCGTGCCCCCCAGAAACTAAATTAACATTTTGAAGTTTAGAAAATCAGATGAACTTTAATGAGACTACATTGAGAATTATCAATATATTTTCTCTACTTAAAAATTCTACTTATGATTAGCTTATTTTAAGGGTTGGGATTAAGGTAGCTCTCAGTCTTTACTTGAAAATTTTTGTACAGAGTGATATTATCATTTCCCCCTTTTTAAAATAGAAGCTGTTCATGCTGTTCAGGTGAGATATTGACTCTATTTAAGTATATACTGAGTGAAACAGTCTCCTTGATTTCAACCGCAGCAATTTCCTACTCAACACATCCCCAAAGGCAAGGGAATCAAGAGCAACAATGAACTATGGAATCTAATCAAGATAAAAAGCTTCTGCACTGCAAGGGAAACAATCTAGAAAACTAATAGGCAACTGACGGAATGGAAACAATAGTTGCAAATGACATATAAGATAAAGGGCTAGTATCCAAAACCTACAAGGAACTCACCAAGCTCCACACCCGAAAAAAGAATAATCCGGTGAAGAAATGGGCAGATGACATGAATAGACACTTCTCCAAAGAGGACATCCAGATGGCCAACAAACACATGAAACTATGCTCAGCATCACTCATCATTGGGGAAATAACAAATCAAAACCACACTGAGATACCACCTCATGCCAGTCAGAGTGGCTAAAGTGAACAAATCAAGAGACTTTAGATGCTGGCGAGGATGTGGAGAAATGGGCATCCTCCTACACTGTTGGTGGGAATGTAAACTGGTGCAGCCACTCTGGAAAACAGTGTGGAGGCTCCTCAGAAAATTATCAGTAGAACTCCCCTATGACCCAGCAATAGTACTGCTGGGGATTTACCCAAGGGATACAGAATGGGTATTATCTCTGCTTTAATTGTCTGGTAGAATTCCTCTGGGAAACCATCTGGCCCCGGGCTCTTATTCTTTGGGAGATTTTTGATAAGTGATTTGATTTCTTCACTGGTTATGGGTCTTTTCAGATTTTTCTATCTCTTCCCGTTTGAATTTTGGTAGTGTGTGTATGTGTTTAGGAATTAGCCCATTTCTTCTAGGTTGTCCTGTTTGTTGGCACTTTCAACAGTAGCCAAATCCTGGAAAGAGCCTAAATGTCCACCAACTGATGAAAGGATCAAGAAGAGGTGGCATATATATACAATGGAGTATTACATGGCAATGAGAAAGAATGAAATCTGGTCATTTGTAGCAAAGTGGATGGACCTCAAGGGTGTCATGCTAAGTGAAATAAGTCAGGCAGAGAAGGATAGATACCATATGTTTTGACTCATAGGTGTAACAGGAGAAATTTAACAGAGGACCATGGGGAAAGTAAGGGGGAAAAAAGAGTTAGGGAGAAAGAGGGAGGCAAGTCATTAGAGACTTATGAATATTGAAAATGAACTGAGGACTGAGGGTGATGGTCATGGAGGAGGGCACTTGTGGAGAAGAGCGGAAGAGCAGTGGGTGTTATGTGGAAACCAACTTGACAATGAAGTATAATAAAAATAAATAAAGAAATAACTACCTTTCCATTAAAAAAAAAAGAAGTATATACCTTATGGATGATTCAGTAATGATTTTGTGTTGATCAGCACAACCTGCCAAAGAAATGTTTTGGTTGCGATTTCTACTTCTAGTCAAATGTTGTCTTGTAATGATTAGACTCTCCACCATTCTATCTGGGTCTTAGTTGGAAGCAGTATGGCCCATTACAAGGTCAGGCTCTCACTTCTGACACAATATCCTGGAAGTAATGGGCAAGCACCTGGACAAGAGTGGATTGGAGGGGCACTTACAGGAGAGAGAAGGAGCTGCTAAAGTTGGTATTGCATCTGCCTTCCTAGAGTGAGGCTTGACTTGTAAGTCTTACTTGTTAGTCTGGCCTCAGAACAGGAAAGATGTGGAAACTCATGGCTGAGTCAAGAGCCACTGCTGGGCATCTCTTGACAGACACATCCATTCCAAAGGGAAGCATGCCACTAGGCCAGAAGTATGAATAAACATGGAGTCATAGGATCTGATATTCCTCAAAACCACCAAATTCAATAGGTCTTTTTTTGAATTGTCAAACATGTGTTGCGGACAGGGAGAACTGAATGTGACCACCTGTAAAACCTTACAGGCTGCCCCAGAATTTGTCTCTGTTTGCTTATTCTACTTAGAGTGGGCTTTATTGTTAGAGGTTTATAAAATATTTGGGAAGATTCGCTCTCTGTGGAGGAAAATGAAGACGGTGACAATCCTCTTTCCCCAGAGCAACATTTGTGCTGGAAAAAAACTGCAAAAACAATCATTTTAGTACTCTGAAAATTGGTGGAGGCAAGATCAGCTGGAAGGGGACTGCTTGATTCTGATATTGTCAGTGAGAGTGATAGTCTCAGAGGCAGGCAAACCAAGCAATGGTTGGTAGACTAACTGAATATTTAACGTGGAACTGCAAGAAATAATATAGTCATAGTAGGCTTAATAGGCTCTCCACACATCTGAATTTGATCAGAGGCACTTAAAGCCACCCACATATCACTGGTCAACAGTGTCTGAGTATGCACACATAGGAGAAACAAGAGGGTACTGTAGAAAGCAAAATCTGGGGCAGTCTTGGAAATAGCCTGCACTTTGAAAGTGCTCCCCAACCCCATGCCTATCCATCATGCTGGTTTGAGGTCAATCGTCATAAACATTGATCAATCCTTTCTGATCACTAAGCTATGCAGATCATGGGTAAGTCCTAGGAAACCAGGCTTAAAAGAGTATGAAGGAAGGAAAGAAGGAAGGAAGGAAGGAAGGAAGGAAGGAAGGAAGGAAGGAAGGAAGGAAGGAAGGAAGGAAGGAAAGAAGAAAAGAAGGAAGGAAGGGACTCAGAGACATCAATGGTTATACAATGAGAGTGACATAGTCCCACTAAGTTACTAAACAAATAAGGAATAACAACAATTACCTTGGGAAGACTCAGAATCCTGAATTCCTATAATACATTACATAAAGTGTCCAATAGTCAATAAAAATTACAAGACATGCAAAGAAACAAAAATTGTGACCTTGCTTAGGAAGAAATCAAGTCTCTGACTTGGCATAGAGACATCTGAATTGATACAATGAAGAGGTTCAAAATCCCAGATTCTTCTGAATTCTCTAAGTCTTCAGGAATGACCTGCTTTTCCCTATTAAAGGCTAATGCTCTCTCACTGACTTGAAGACAATACAGAGGCCTATGCCTTGAAATAAAACCATACATCCCCCTCAGGATTTATCTTTTTTCCTGGTGACCAGACCAACAATTGAGGTCAGATCACAGTATAATCCAGCCAGGGAAGTTTTAGCTTGCTAAGGGAGAAAAGGGACTATACAGTGAAGAAAGGAGATGACTCTGACATGCCATGGGTCCTGGGAGAAAGTGTCCACAGGCTACTACAGTAACTAACAAAGGTTGTACAAAACAATGGCTCACACTCCATGAAGTAAATGTGCCAGACTGGGATGCAGAGAGTAGAGAAAAGAATACAGAAATCATAGAATTGAACCTTCATGTATGAGGCTGAAAATGCACCAGTTGTATGTAAGAGAGGCTTCATTTAGCAGAACAGTAAGGAATCCACTGTAGGAGGGCACAAGCATCACTAAGAAACTCAATGATGACTGTCATTTATCACTCAGAGCATCTACAGGGGTAGTTACAGAACTGGCATCCTTGGTAGCAAGAGGGATGACAGGATACTGAAATAATAAAAGAAAACTGGTAGTGCTTACTTTTCAGGAACAAGGTGGATACAGTTACTAGAACAAACAGAGTAGCTTCTAAGGAGTCCTGAATAAAATGTTCTTAAGGCAAGATAGATAAGCAGCCAATAAAGGTATTGCTTAACTTCTATAACCAAGTCATGATCTCTTGCCCAGTTTCTGGAACTGGGAAAATTCTCATGTTTGGAATCTACTGACTGAAAGAGAAGCTGGGTGTCTTTGTGGAAACATCTGGCAATACCATACCAAATATCTATGGTAGTGATTCCCCCAGTTCTTCCCCCCAATGGACCTATGATCATTTACTTGGGTAATCACTACTGCAGAAAGAAGAAAACTGAAACATTTTGAGGAGTGTTGAGCACAGAGTTTGAATTGGTATTGACCTCTGGAACTTAAAGTATCACTGTGGCTCTCATCTTACGTGGAGGACCCATGAAGTCCATGGCATAAACTAAGTCATGATCTGACTCACAGTGAGTTCAGTGTATCCAGAGACTATTACTGTCATTGTCTTGGTGCCTAAATGTATAATCAGGGTAGGTATACTTGGTAGTTGGAATAAACCCCACATTTCTCCTTTTGCCTGTGTTCTAAGATCCCATGAAAGACCAACTGGAAGCCTCTGAAACTGTCCCCATTCCATGTAAGAAAATAAATCACAAAAAATATTGCCTCCCCAAGAATTGAGATTAGTGTTACCCATAAAGCCTCGATGGGTACACAGGTGGTGATTTCCATCATATCCCTGCTTAATCTATACATCTGGCATCTATAAAAGATAATTTAGTCCAAGAAAGGACTAAAATTGGCTTCAAAGAGTTAAAGAGTTAAAGCTTAGTGGGACAAAGAAATCCTGAGTCCACCTCATTTTACTGATGAAGAAACTGAGGCCAGAGAGGAGAAAGCAAACCCAAAGTCACTCACCCAGATGCTGACAGGTCCAGCACAAAAGCCCCTGTCCCCTGACCCACTACAGGCTCACCTGGGATTCTCAGTTCTATTCCTGGAATGTTACTCACATCTGATCTTGAGTTAAAATGAGGACTTCATACTGGTAACTGAGAAAGGAAGGAGACTGCCACAGTTGTATACTTGTTTGGTGTAACGTTACCTCACTTGATCTTCCCAGGAAATTTGCAAGGAATTTACCGTTGTTCAGAGAGCAGTTTTCCTACCCCAGTACCACTGATATTTGGGGCCTGATCATTCTTTGTCTTAGGGGTCTGTCCGTGCATTGCAGGGTGTTGAGCAGTATCCCTGACTACAATCCAATACATGTCAATAGCATCCTTCTTTATGACAACCCATATCTCCTGACATTGCCAAGTGTCCCTTGAGGGATACAATTAACCTGCTTGAAAATCACTATTATAGAAGAAATAGAGTCTCCTAGACAAGGCCCACAGTCAGTAAGTGTCAGTATAGGATTTAAGCGTGGGTTGTTTATAACACAGAGTCCATACTTTCACCTGCACTCTAAGAAAGTAGCACAAAAAGAGCAGAAGGGTCTGATTGGTGAGGGCTGGTCAAGAGACTGAATGGAATAGACAATCAATGAGGTTTTCAGCCATTCCATCCCAGGACATCAGAGCTCACATACAGTCCAATATGGATTTATGTAAGTATGGGAGAAGCAGGGTATGTCATGAGTTGTACTGAATACTCATTAATCTGCTTAATATCTCCGCCCCACCTCCCTTCCAGATTAGGACTTATGGGTAAAGTCAAGTCTAGACAAGGACAAGCAGACATGTGGTTCCCAGTACAAGGACACCTGCAGCACCACCTACAAAGTATTCTTACTAAAGATGCTGAAACTGAATTTGATCAACTTCTAGATACAACAACCAATTTGGAGAAAATAAAAGGGATAGAAAAACACAGGGATACAATTAGCAAAATTCGGACATGACCCATTTTCTCTTTCAACAACAAGAACATCTAAGGAAAAGAAAGAAATGTAGAATGAACCTACCCAATTACAAAGTATAGGCTTTGTTTGGATTCTTATTCAAACAAATATGTTTTTAAAAAATTAATGAGCCAATTTGTAAAATGTGAAAACTGATAGGATACTTGTTGACATTGAAGAAATGTGCTTTTTTCGTGTGGTGATGGCATTGTGGTTATTTTTTAAATGGTAATCTAGGCATGTTGATGATACATATTTTTTAAATAATGTTGTTCCTGGACTTTGCTTCAAAATAATCCAGGAAAGTAAGGGAAATACAGGAATACAGAAAAACAAAACTGGCTATAAGTCATTTGTTGAAGGTAGGTTTTGGCACAGGGAATTTATTATACAATTCTCTCTACTTTTATTTATGTTTTAAACTTTCCACAATAGACATTTTTATTTAGTTTTTAAATTTTTTTAATATTTATTTATTTTTGAGAGGAAGAGAGGCAGAGAGAGAGGGAGACACAGAACCTGAAGAAGGCTCCAGGCTCTGAGCTATCAACACAGAGCCTGACATGGGATTTGAATTCATGAACTGTGAGATCATGACCTAAGCCCAAGTTGAATGCTCAATTAACTGAGCCACCTAGAAGCCTCCATAATCAAAATTTTAAAAAGAAATGAGGTAGAAACTGACTTTTGTACCAGTGGGTGAACTGGTGAACCTCACTTCTTTTTGATTACAGGTTCCAATCAACTGATTCTATCCTCTGAGCCAGAGAGTGGCCAGTGCCTAGTATGTTGTTCTATGGTTCTGAGCAACCAATTTCGCTACCTTCCTGGAATGCAATGCGAAGTGGGGAAGGCTAGTGAGCATCTCTCTTAGTAGAACAGTGCTTGCAGCAGAGTGGACAAGCCAACCCCAGTGCACAGTGTGAAGAAAGAAAAGTGGAGCAGCTGAGAAAAGAGACCAGCTTTCTGTCCCATCAGGATCCCTGCTCATCAGAAGATTTGGGACAAGTTACACATCACCTAAACTCCTTTCACTAGAGTGTCTTCATGGAGAAAATAATATTAGTCATAATTCATTGGCAAATCTGTGCTGATGATCAAATGAGACATATGTGTGCTTTGTAAATCATGGAGGGAATACACTGTTATTAACATTATGCAACATAAATGAGGATCATCAATACCCAATGGGGTTGATGTTGATCCAAATAGGACAGAGCAGACTTTTCTCTTCACTCTCACATCCTCCTACCCTTGAGGGTTGTGTGACAGCGTTATCACAAGGACCAAACAGGCAGAGAGGAGTGTGTGTGGCAGGAGGACTGGTTAGGAGCACAGCCACAAAGCTGGGCAGAGTCTGGAGCCAGGTCCACCTGCAATCATGCACCCTTGGACACATCATTCAAATTCTCTGAGATCAAGAGTGCTCATTGGACAAATGGAACTAATAACAACAATCAAGAGAGCTATTAATTCCACTGAGTGCCTTCTGTATGCCAGATATTATTCTAGGCACTGAGAATATGGCAGCAAACAAATAGAAAAGGACCTTTGCCCAGAGTTTAGGGTTGAGAGAAGGAGACAGGCAAAAAATAAAACTAGTAAGCAAAATATATGATACACTGCATGAAGTGGAAGCTCTTCAGAGGAAAAAAAAAAGGTGTGAATTGGGAGAATATAATTTGTATATGTGCTCCGGGGTGCACTGAATGTAGGTTTGGGTAGAAATTTTAAATGCTATAGTCTGAATCGGTAACTTTTAAGTAAAGTTTTCAAGGAAAGGAAGAAAGGAAGGAGGGAAACAGGAAAAAGGAAAGAATCAGTCAGGGGCAACATCAGGCTACAAGTGCCAAGGCCAGAGTAGGCTGGGCCTGACATGTTCAAGGGTTAATGTGTCTAAAGGAGAGAAAGTACACACACATACACACATACCATATATGAAATAATATGATAAATATAATAATGCAAAATGCCCAAGAGACAACCAGCGCATAATAGGTGCTCAAGAACACATTGCTGTCCTGTTACTTAAAGATGTAAGCTATGTGAAATCAAAATTTGAAAGTGAGAGGAAAAAAATGAAAAAAGAAATCCTTCTCTGAGGTCAGTAGATTGACCATCTCTTTCCCCAGGGCTGACCCTTCCTGGGTAGGGATCTTTTAAACCATCAATGACCACCCACTGACTACTGAAGACCCAGGAGGTCACCAAAGGCTCCTTTCCCCACCCCGTCAGGAGAATGAAACATGGAAGCCAGAGACCAACAGATCTCCGGTCCTTGACACCAGCTGGTCCTGACAAATTGGAGATAAAGCAAGTCAGAAGCAGTATTTTTAGAGCACTTTGTGAAGGATGGATGTTTTCAAGTCCCCTTAACTCTTTCCTACTTTATATATATTCACAGAAAACAAACAAACAAAATCTGTGAATGAGGAGAATATAATTTGCATATGTTACAGAAACAGGGCTATTCTAGAAGATCAGCTGTATAAACCAGAAAGAGGTTTCATTAAGAAAATGTTAGAGAACTGTTGCTGGCCATTTAACCTCTATAGTTGATGCTAAATGTCCTTGTTTATGCTATTGTTCTAGGCAAGTCACATGGTGATTCTGAGGGAGCAGAACTTTTACTCTTCTTTTTATATTTAAACAGTGTTTTATGGTAATGAGGCTCCCCTTTGACACCTAGGAAAGTTCATTAGGTGCTTCCATGAGAAATTTCAGGGTTACTTCCTAGTTGTATTCATCACTAGTGCTTTGTGATTAGTGCTTTGTGACCTGAAAAAAGTGCTGCTATAAAATCGTCTATTTAGAAAACAATCCTTGAGGCTTTTCCAAGCAGAATGCCTGATGCAATGGTCCACGGAAGCCACTCTGCCTGGGCTGCTCTCAGGAGCTCTGTCCTTCACTGGATAGCCAACACCGGTCTATGTCACTCTCATGAAATAAGAGTGCAAATTATCTTCTTTTCTCAAGCCCTGGAGACAACAACAGTTGTACAACAGTTGCGGTGAATACCTGGGAAACGGGAGACAGAAGGGATCTCTTAGATTCCCATTGTCTCATGTCCCTATGTTGTGCTATGAGGAAAAATAGCCAGAAATAAACTATATGTATGTCCCAACTCAGACATCACAGTATTGAAATTCCATCTTTAGAGGGTTATTCTTGTGATGAAAATCAGCTTTCTCCTAACATTATCTGTGTACTCTTTTAAAATGCAACTTTCCTATGAAAAATAATTAAATAGCACCAATCTGTCAATGGTTTCAGACATTGGTTGTCTTCTTCATTATTGGTGTGGGTGGGATTTAATGTAGAATATAAGAAGGGCAATTCTCATGTTTGGTAAGAAAATGAGGAAAAGTGCCAATTCTAGAATGGAGCATTGTATTCAAATTCAGAACTAGTAAATCATCTATTGCCAATTTGCTATGATATAACTGTAATCTCCAAAAAAGGACCAAAAGTGAGTAAAAAACCATGACAGGGGTCAACCCCCAAAATCTTCTTTATTAGAACTTTTTTCCAAGATCTGACATTTCTTTTGAGTCTTCCCTAATCAAAATAACTTTTAGTGTAAGAGTAAGTAGCTTCAAATACAGACCAGACCAAAGAATGGAAGTGGGAAGGGAAAGGAGAGAGTGGGTGATGTGTGCATGTTGGGCACGTGGCAGGGATATCTGTGGGTGTTGGGCGTGCGAGGGTGTGTTGGGTGTTTCAGGAATTGTTTGGATTGTACATGCATCAAATGCCCCTCATTTTAAACTTAGACTTTTGGCCCTGGAGATTTTACTTTTAGCTTCCTGGGGTTCTAGGGAAGTCAGGAGAAAGGACATTTTTTTCTTAGGAGAAGCCATAGCACAGGAATTTTTTGAATTATAATTTAGTACAACCAGATTCTATCAATATGTAGGATACAACACAAAATCTCTCATTTCTCTTAAACTTTTGGCACACTTATTCTTTAAAAAGAAAGAAGGAAATAAAAATCAACAAATATAATTCAGAAATGGGTCACAATCCTGGCCAAGTGAGAAACATCCCTGAACTTAGTCACTCCCCAAAAGAAGTCCAATCCTGGAAGAAGTGATACTACCCACAAAAAGATTCCAAGTCAGTTTTTCGTGGGCTTGGGAATTTTTCAGTCACCCTAGAATTGTTGTTATTCACAATAGAATTTCCAAGAACCTATGCAGGAGGAAAATGACCCAAATGCAACTTAAATGATAAAATGAAAAAATTTAATATTTATATTCCATGTTTTAGTGGTAAATTGTATTTGTGTGAATTCTTTCATTGACTTATCCATTCATTCTCTGAGAAGCCCCTTATTTAGTATTTCCAGTATGCAGGCAGTGATGATAAAGACAAACACAGCACAGCCTACATAATGTACTCACCAGACATTGTTCCTTACTTGCTAGCTGCTGGAGACAGAGTAGAATAAGACAAAGTGTGTCTCTGTCCTCATAGAGTTCACATTCTGACAGGAAATTCAAATACTAAGTAAGTAAATGCTACAAAGAGAAATTGGGGGTCAAGGAAGAATTCTTTTTTTTTTATTTTTTAATGTTTTTAAATTTTTTTTGAGAGACAGAGAGAGACAGCGAAGCAGTTGAGGGTCAGAGAGAGGGGGAGATACAGAATCTGAAGCAAGCTCCAGGCTCTGAGCTGTTAACACAGAGCCCGATGCGGGGCTTGAACCCACGAACCCTGAGATCATGACCTGACCCGAGGCCAGATGCTTAACTGACTGAGCCACCCAGGTGCCCCAAGAATTCTTCTTTACAGTGATAAGTGGGGTGCCTGGGTGACTCAGTCGGTTAGGCGTCCGGCTTCGGCTCAGGTCATGATCTCACGATTTCAAGCCCCGCATTGGGCTCTCTGCTGACAGCTAGCTTAGAGCCTAGAGTCTGCTTCAGATTCTGTATCTCCCTCTCTCTCTGACCCTCCCTTGCTGGCACTGTCTCTTTCTGTCTCTCAAAAATAAATAAAAAAAAAAAAAAAAAAAAAAAAAAAAAAAAAAAAAAAAAAAAAAAAAAAAAAAAAAAAAAAAAAAAAAAAAAAAAAAAAAAAAAAAAAAATAAATAAAAAACATTAAATAAAAAAATTTAAAAAAATAAAATGACAAGTATTCTGGGATACTGGGAATATTAGCTAAGTAAGGCAAAGGCTGGTGGGAGTAAAGAGAGAGGGAAGATATGAAGGTGGCCCTGAACAGGAAGGAACAGTGTGTGTTTATAGAATTGGAGGAAGCCTTGTGTGGCTGGAGCACAGAGGCAAGGAAAACAAGGTGGAAAGATACTAGAAGGGGAAGCAGGGGCCATATCAATATTGTATACTCTCTATGCTAAGATCAAAACATTGCTCTCTTGAAAATGAGCTTTTGTTTCAAGGTCATTGGGATAATTTCATTTAGGGACATGCTCTCTAGTCCACTGTCTTCAGATTATTGGTAAACACTCCTTACGGTTGGGCTCCCAGTTGGCACTTCATTGTGAATGCAATTTGTGGGAGTCAGTCTGAAATGAAATAAAATCTTCCCCTAAAGGCAAACTTTGCATTTTGGGTTCAGAGGGAAGAATTCGCCATGAAAGTGGAACGTGAAAAGGAGGAAACATTGCTTTCGGTTGTGGTTGTTGTGTTGGTCATTGTGGTATAAATAATCAGTGGATATCATCAAGGTTATATAATCTGCTAAATTCTATATATGCACGATTAATGTTCATTCTTCACTCATCATGATTTCCCCATGTAATATAGACCAAACCTGACTACAAATTTTTACTTACTCATGCAGGAGTTGTTTGTGAATAATATGATAAATGAACCTAACCCTATGCTCCATGTACATAGATATTGCACTCATTATAGATTCGAGAGTGTGTGCAAACAATTTCTTACCTCCCAAAGAAGAAGGGTTAGAAAGACTTGAATCTATTTTTTAATATATTAGAATTATAGGAGTCTGATTGGCTTGGCTTAAAAAAATCCTTCTATGTCAAGAAACTCAAGACACAAATAGGGAAGTGACATATTACTTACATCAGCAAACCACTCCAGTAGAGAAACTTCTACTCACATCCTGCTCTGACTGGATTCATCAGAGGCCCTGATCACCTTGGAGGTGTTTGTTTTTGATCCCTCAGTGGGATTAGTGGGCTTCAGAATTTTTCTCAAAAGCCTTATGCTTATACACATGCCCTGCCCTGTTCGCACCCAATATATACCATCTGATCACATGTATTACTCAAAGTGTATCTTTTTGGGGGAAGTGTCCTGGTTCTGCCATTATTTGGTTATAAAAACAAAATAATCACAGAGACATTGAACACCTTGATCTGGTAGATGACCCTAACCCTTCATCTTTGATTCTGACCTTGAAGCAGCTCTTGGTTGAGCTCTGGGTCCGGTCCCTGGCTCCAAAGACCTTGGACCCATTCCCCTTCCTTTTCCCCCACCAGCCAAATGAGGAGAAGTTATGAATTTACTCTGGTATTTAAGGCTGTACTGAGGGGTAGAAATCACACAGTGTTTCCTACAGTTTTGAGTACCTGCAATACAAGACAACCAGTTTCCTGAGATCTGGGGATTGGAGATATAAATAGGTAGAAGGGTTAGGATGGTTGGTTGCTATGGGAAACTGCTCAGTTCATGTCTCTAAGGAGCTGGTCTGTGGATTGCTGATGAGTTTAAGAGTGCTTGGAAAATTTTTAAAATTACACAGTGTTTTAGAAATTCAGAGAAATGTAGACACTAAATATAATTTGCACATGCTTCTGAGAGGTGACATAAGATTTTAATGTTTATTTCTTCACTATTGATCATCTGAGTAAATACGAAAGTTTCTTAGAATTAATCAATCTCTTTGGGTCCCCTGGGTGACTCAGTTGGTTAACATCGGCTTCGGCTCAGATCATGATTTCACAGTTAATGGGTTCAAGCCCTGCACTGGGCTCTGTGCTGACAGCTAACTCAGAGCCTGGGGCCTGCTTTGAATTCTATATCTCCCTCTCACTCTCTGACCCTCCCCTGCTCGCGCTGTCTCTCTCTCTGCCTCTCAAAAATAAATAAAAAACATAAAAAAAAGAATTACTCTCCTTTTGGTGAAATTCTTGAGATCTAAATTTTAATCTTCATTATTTATATTTTTACATTTTACATTAGTTTCTCTCTTTGTATTATATCAAAGAATAATTAATAGGCTAGAATTTATAGAATATTAATATGAATTATTTTATTTGATGAATATAATTTAATGTTAAAAGTAATGAGAGATGGAGCACTTGGTGGCAGTCAGTTAAGCCTCTGGCTTTGGCTCAGGTCATGATCTCGCAGTTCAGTTCCAGAGCTCCAGCCTCTACTGGGCTCTCTGCTGTCACTGTGGAGCCCACTTCAGAAACCTTGTCTCCCTCCTCTGCTCACGGGTGCTTTCACTCTCAACAATAAATAAATGTTTTTGGAAAAGTAATCAGGGATGTCTTTTAACTTGTCCTAAAACATTTCAATAACTTTAGTAACATTGTCTCCAGCTTTTCTGGGGAGTTTAAACCATAGCAAAATGGTTTAAAGAACATCCCAGATTTCACTAAGAAAAAGGCCAACAAAAAAGTGGATGAGGGATACAAACAGGAAAAAGAAATGGAAAAGAAAACATGATGCACAAGCCTTAACATATGAGAAGATGATCAACAACATTGGTAATCAGAGAAATATGAATTCAATAAGATATCTTTTTTTCACCTGTAAAATGGGCAAAAATTCAAGTACATTTAGTAGTACATTCTGTTGGTGAGGCTGCAAGAAAATAAACATTTCTGGGGTACCTGAGTGGCTCAGTCAATTAAGTGTCTGACTTCTGCTCAGGTCATGATCTCATAGTTCATGGGTTCCAGCCCCACGTCAGGCTCTGTGCTGACAGCTAGCTCAGAGCCTGGAGCCTGTCTTAGGATTCTGTATCTCCCTTTCTCTCTGACTCTCCCCTGCTCACGCTCTCTCTCTCTCTCTCTCTCTCTCAAAAATAAGTAAAAACATAAAAAATAAAACATTTAAAAATTAAAAAAATAAAAAAACATTTGTTCAAATTGCAGGAAGATATATAAATTATCCAGTGAATATAAAAAGAAATTTGTCAATATTAAGAAAATCATAAAAACACTTATTTTTTTACCTGAAAATCTCTCTTCTGGATATTTATCCTGCAAATACACCAAATGTATAGGAAAACCAGTTCCATCAATACAGAACTGGTTAAAGAAATCATGGCACATTCACATGACACAATTTTACGTATAGATGAGAAGGCTTATTTATGAACTGATGTGGAAAGATCTCAATGACTTATTATTAACAGAGAAAAACAAAGTGTGTGTAACACACTACCTTTTGTGTAAGAAAGGAAGGAACATATGACCATATTATTTGTATGTGCTGGCATTTGATTAAAAACTCAAAAAGGATACACAATAAACTAATAAAAGTTGTTACCTGCATATTGGAGTTGAGGTCAGTGGGCAAAGAGAAAACAGGCAGACTGTAGTGGGAGCAAAACTCTTCACAGTATGCATCTTTAGGTTATTTTGATTTTTGAACTAGTTGAGTGTATTACCTATCTAATTGAAAAATTAAAAAATAAAGTGTGGTTTCCAGAATTTGCTCTACTGGGTTCAAATCCAGGGTCTGCCACTTAGTGACCTTGATTTATTTCCTCACATATAAAATGGGGATGTTAATAATAGTGCCCAAACTATAGTTTGGAATTAAAAAAGGACAGTGCTTGGAAGGAATTTATATAAGTGCCTGGAACACATGGAGCATAGAAGATGTTTGCCATGATTGTTTCTTATCCAGTGCTTCCCTGGAAAAGGGGCAAATTGCTTTGAAGAAAAAGAAGATTGGAGTTTAGAACATCAGTTATTAGGTTTGGAAAATATTTTAGAAATGTGTTTTATTCAGCAGAATTAATTTAGATTTTGAGAACTAAACTTCAGTTATGACTTTACAGAGGAAGAATACGGATGAAGTTTTTGGAGTAAAACTGCATTATTTAAGACAAAATGAATAGCTGCTTAGTGGGGCTTTGTTAGCTAAAGGGCCAAAAGCTTGCTTAAACAATAGTAACAATACAACTTTTGTTTTTTATTACATTGTCTCATCTTTTATTATATATGATTTTACACCAGTACCTTGTCTCATTTAAGCTGGTAAGGAAACTCCACCCAGCTGCATGACTCAGCATTTTAGGAGCTTATTGTGAAGAATAATGGTAGAACAAGAGCAAACAGGGAAAGACGTTTTCAACCTGTACAACATTGAGACAATTACCATCACCTCTGATGGGTGGCTTCCCTAAAGATGCTTGAGGACTAGGATTGGCCAGAAGGCATTTATTTAGTAATTAAATATCTCTTATTTTAATTTGATCTGGTACTGTGCTGAGCACTGACAATACCATGATAAACGGTCTATGATCTGTAGCTTGAGTGACCCAGGAGAGACGGATGCTTCAGCAGGTAACTATAGAGGAACTTCAGTTGCCATCATGAAGATGGGTAGGAGGCTCAGGGTAAAGGAGGTCAGCAAAGATTTCACAGAGAAGCAAGCTTTTGTTTTGGTCAGCTGGAAGATTATCATCATGGTATGAAAAAGCAAAGACTTTGGAATCAAGTGACTCAGTATTCTATATGAGATTCAACTTCTTCATCTGATAAATGGGATTAATAATTCATCTCATAGGGAAATTATGTGAATTAGAGATAATGCATAGGCGAAGCAGCTAGCATAGACTCTAGCATCCAGGAGGCCCTCAATAGATGGTAGCAATAATGGTGATGAGCCACTGGAAGGGAAAGCCCTTGGGGCCAGGGATTTTTGCTGATTTTATTCCCTTTTGTATCCCATAGATGTGCTTAGAACAATGGCACTTAATAAATATATTTTACGATGTATGGATGATAGAATGAGATGGTAGCGGGGAAAATAGCACATATAAATAAAATGCCTGATCTGTTTGGAGGCCATAAATCACAAGATGAGACACGTGTGTGTGTGTGTGTGTGTGCCCACGTGCACACACGTGAGAGAGAAGCATGGGTGGGACCAGGGAGGAGGCACTTTGTTGAAAGAAGTTTGAAAAGCTGACCGTGCCATCAATTTAATGTGAGATTTGGGGAGAAACCATCCATAAAGTCACTTTTTATAATGCCAAAATATTTACTATTGGAAGGAAAGAGAAGAAAAGCCATGGCAGGAGGCAGTGGGATTCAGTTGCATGGCATAAAAGAGTCATAAATCTTAGATTCATTTTAACTAGTGCAGCCTGGAATTTAAATAATTAGTATTTGCATTTACAAGCTCCCTCTTCCTCTAAAGCATAGAGTTGCTTTGGGGGAAAAATAAATCAAAATTTACCCCAAGGCTCTAGAACAGCAGATGCTCAATAATATTTGTTGAAAGAACTGGTAAATAATATCATCAAAAGGTTGAGATTTTGCTCTGGTCTTTTGGCAGCCACTTACTTGTGGTGTGGAAGCCAACTGAGTGAGAGCTCCTCAGGTCACCCTCTCCAGGGAGTTGTATTCCCAGAGGCCAAGCACCCCGTCCTGGAGGCTTCATGCTGCTTTGTGGGATCTTTGCAAAAGGAATTCAAGCACCCAAAGGGTCAATCAAACTAATTCTATAATTATGTAGCTTAATTGAGCTTAGGATAATTCTTGGTGATGCCTGGCTCAAAGCAGGGACAATCAGTGACAATTTGGGCCTTTTGGTCACAGACACTCATAAAGAATAGAAATTAAAGGTTTGGGAGTGCAATGAACAGTTTCTACACCATGTCTAGCCATGCAATTAACAAGGTCAACCCTTTTAACTGTAATATAAGGAATTCTGTGCCCCCAAGCTAAAAAATCACATTCTAGTCAAGTATGCATGGAATATTGCCTAAAATTGACCACGCACTTGCCCCAAAGGTAAGTCTCAACAAAATTAAAGAATTGTTATTACACAGACCATGTTCTCTAGCAAACTTTCAATTAAACTGGAAAATAACAACAAAAGTTAATGCCACCAGCACATAGGGAGTGATTCCAGTTTTATTGTTTCCTTTGCATCTTTTCTCCATTTCTTTCCTGGCTGTAGCTGAGTCTTCCAGGCCCAGAGCAACAGTGGACACAGGATGCAGAGGTGGGCATGCTTGTGTAGACAGTCTCAGCTTTAAAGGAAATAACACACAAAGTCTTTTAATTGTGGAATGTGTAGCTATGCTTTTTAGATTCAAGAATTTCCTCTCTATTTTTATTTTTTAAGAGTTTTAATGAAATCGTGTTGAAATTTATCAAACATAAAGGTCTGACAAAGCTGGGTGGTGATATGTGTGAGCACATTCCTTTATTTTCTATTCTTTTCAGTACACTTTAAATCTATCACAATTAACAAAACAACAACAACAGGGGTGCCTGATGGTTCAGTAGGCTAAGTGTCCAGCTTCGGCTCAGGTCATGATCTCACAGTTCGTGAGTTTGAGCCCTGCATTGGGCTCTGTGCTGACCACTCAGAACCTGGAACCTGCTTTGAATTCTGTGTGTGTCTCTCTCTCCTTTCCCCTCTCACTCATGCTCAGTCTTTCTCTATCTCTCAAAAATAAAATAGACATTAGAAAAAGTAAAACAAACACAAACTCCATGCTTTCCAGTAATAAAACAACAGCTATGATGTCCTTAACAACAGTGGCAAGTATGGAACACCAAACTCACACAATAGTTATAGACAACTTATGTTGAGTAAGAAATTTATTGAGGGGAAAAAAGGAAACTCGAGCTCAAACAGACCATATTTTATAATAATATGGGTCATATGTAAGTATAAAGCACCTCTAAATTACTATACATATATCTCCAGAGTATTCGTTTTGGGGCCAATGTCATGCTCAGTAGGTTTACATTTTGATGTATTTTACTTTATAGTAAAAAATAAAGTCTTTTAGAAAATAATTTTCACATTATTTGTATCCAGAATACTAATTCCTCTATTTAAATGAAGTGATCATATTAACATTACTTATTATGTGTCAACTGTATTTGTGGAACAAGAGTTAAGATTATAGACTCTGAAGTTGAAATACCAACTGGATCCCTTACTGGCTATGTGCCTTCACAAGTTACTTTGCATCTCTGGGCCTTAGTTTTTTTTCATTTTTAAAATAAGAATAATAATGACACCTACCTTTTAATACTGTTGCAAGGATTACGAGCAACAAAATATGAAGGATGCTGTAACTAACTCACAGTTAATGAAAGTTAGCCCAGTCCTTTAAGAAACTTACTAAAAGCTAAGGAGGCACTTTGTTGACTGTTTTACTAACATTATCTCTATTAATCCTTCAGTATTATAAGATAGACTCCACTATTATACCTATTTTAGAGATGAGATAATTAAGACTTAGAGAGATGAAAATTGTTTTAAAGGTTTGTGGTTGTTTAATCTTTGCCCATATGAATGTTGTTGTTCAAATATATGGTCTGTTTGATGCTACATTCTTGATTAAAACTACAACCCTTGATTTTATCATTAGTCCCATGAGAAAATGTTATCTACCTAGACATGGTTTACTTATGCTGGCACTGGGAAATGCACTGAATCAAAACAAAAACTAAAATGAAATAGAAAATTCATTAAATAAAATAAAACAAAATAAAGTGAAAAAATTACAGAGCCAGTATGGTACAGTAGAGAGAATATAGAACAGAGAGTCAATTTCCTTGGGTTCTGTTCCTGGTCTGTCTCTAACTGCTCTCTGCAAAAGTTACAAACTAATGCTCATAATAAATAGATTCCATCCTATCTACGTAAGCAGTGGCTTGAGAATTAGGAGACCTGACTCTGCATTCTCTCGTTGCTTCATTCTCTGACCAGATTTCTTACCTGTCGCCTTTTTGGCTTGAAGCCAGCAATCTCAGATTTCACTTTCTGCCAATATATATATATATATATATAAAGATTCCCTTTATCCTATGTTATATGCCTTGAAGGTTTTAGAGACAATGAGGTGTTAGCCTAAGAAGTATCAATGCCTAAAAACATTTGCAAACTAATTCGGGGAATTTGGGGAATGTACTGCTCAGAGGCACGTATAACTTTCTAAATCCTGCTCTGTCATGTCTCCATTTGTTTGCTTTATATGATACGAACATTGGGGAGAGATTTATCTTTTTTTAGGAAGGGTAATAACATGTTACTTTTGTTATAATAGTTTATATTCCTATTCTGTGAAATTCTGCATTCACACTACACAACTTGGAAAACATTTTGCAACAGATGGCATGTGCAAATCCAGATGAAACTCATTATTCAATCAGATTAACCTCTTCCCTTGGTTGATGACATGAACTTTCCAGTGTTCCAATTTGTTACAACTTTAATCAGTTTGGACCCCCTTGGTTTTAAAGTATCTATGTCAGAAACAGTCCCATTTAGGAAAAGATTTGAAATCTTTCCAACTCCAAATGTGAAATGTTTTAACAGAGATCTAGAAGGAAGGAAAATTTGAGAAAAGTGGATATGCCAAAAGACAAGCTTCTCAGAAAAGCCTGATTTTGCTTTTACTGTAGATGCTGACTTAATCTGGTGCCCAGGGTAACTGCACTGCCACCCTCTGCCTCATTTATCCCAACCGTAAAGTGAGGATAATAGTTATTTATATACCTGGAGGGGGTAAGGTGGTGATTAATTAATGTGTTCAGTGTGCTTTGAAGTGCTAAGTGCTATTAAGCTTCATTTAGATTTACTTTAATAATTTCATGAACTCAGGGTTCTTTTCACCAGCTGAGGAGCTGGGATCTCTTAATCAGATTTTGCAAATGGCAGAGCAGTTTTAATGCAAACTCTTTCTCAAAACCGGTTCACACTGGTATTTGCAATTTAAAAAAAAAGAGTTAAACACTTGAGCAATCACCATAGCCAAGTGTACAGGGCAGAACAATCTCTTCATGATAGTGGAGGTAAATATTAGTTCCCTTTCCCCTTGTTGCTTGGTTCCCTTTCCCCTAGTCTCCTATATCTCAATATCTTTTGGAGCTGAGCAGTCGGAAAAGTTTGAAACAGAAACTTGAGGTAATGACCTTTCACAGCTCAAGCACCTAGTTCCGCAAATCTCAGCTGAGATGCTTCATGCTGACTGGTCCTGAGGGTTTGGCATGGGTGTCTGTGCTGGCTGCTTAAACTGCCACAGATGCAGTTTTAACAGGTACATAAACAGGAACTCACCTTTCTTACCTGTGCCCCTCCAGTTGAAGAATATTGGGGCTCTCAAACAGGCTTTCTCTGGAGAGGCATTCAAACTATTTTAAAACATCTTATTTAAAACAAGAGCTTATAGTTGCCTGTATCAGAGTTTATGTTTGCCTTTAGGTGCTTCCTGAAAGTTGGTGAGAAGGGTGGGTGGAGCAGCCAGGTAAGGAACAGCCAGTGCTAGTCAGCAGACTTCAGGCTGACTCACTGTCAGATGGTGCATCTTGCAAGTTGCCTGGCTCCAGTTGACCCACAAAGCCCTACTTACTCCTTTCTTCTCCCCCTGCCCCAGGTAAACCTCCTGCAGGTGTGGTCAAGCAGAGGTCAGGGCAAGGACAGTGAATGCAGTGGCAAGGTAGTTTGATGGTGTGGGAAATGTGTGCTTCCCAGCGTTGGTAACCTACCCTCTTACACTACACAGTGGGTTTAGAAATAATTCTGATCCATTAGCAAAGAGGGAAAAAGCACTAATAGGAAAGATAGTGGATTCCACATCCTGAGGAATCCTAAAGCCCCTTGGATTATAGGAGAGCTGCTTTAGTAATTAGGTCCTGTTTTTGCTCCATCTAGTCTAAGAGTTATGTGGCTTTACTGGGCAGTGATGTCAAGAAGGTTGTTAGGGATAGAGGTGCAGGTTTTATTTTTTGGGAAAAATATTTTTTACTAAATTTTTTTACTAAAAATTTTTACAAAGTTTTATGCTCATAAAAACCTTGGTCCCCTTCTTATCTTTCCTTTATTCTGTTAGTTCTGTTCCTATGCATACATTTTCTGTGTTTGTGTCTCCTCTTTTGGAGTTGCGTGACATGTACTGCTTATCTTTTTTTTTTCTTGATATATTTCATCAGCAGTATCTAAATCAGGACATAGGGGAAATATTTGCTATTTTTTAATTTAGCGTGGCTTTGATATAAGATAAGGCACCCTTGGTTGGGTTTGCATTCCCTGCTGGATAAACATCTCTGGTATATATACTATATGTGTCATGGAAATAACATGGGGAGCTGAACTTCGATAACTTGTTGGACCTTTTCCAAGGAGTGGGTTGGGATCTTTCACTCTGGGCTTGTCTGGTGTGCTGAGCTGAGGATTTCCTGTGGTTTAATTAGCAGGCATGGCTTTCTGACAGCAGCCAGCCTTATTGCTCTCAGAGTGTTTGGCGTTTATAAGCAAGGAATAGAATGATAGGATAAACAGACTGATGTATCTGAAAAACAAAAGCTTCAGGTATCACAGGTGAAAATTCTTAAGCCATTATTAGGTAAACTTTGAGGGGGAACAATTAACTACAGTTAGGTACATTTCTAAGAGTTCATAACTATTAGAAACAGACCTGAAAGGATATTAGTCTACATCAGAAACTGTAATCAATCCAAATTATAACATCTTTTCTAGAAAATTTGTAATGCAATAATTGCCTTGGCAAATGTTTATAAGTCTAATTTTTCTTGATGTCTTCCTAGGGAGTGTGCAAAACACCCATGTTTTGTTAAAGTCTTTGCATAATTTTGTTTTAAAACTATCACCACATATTTTCTTGCCACATGCAGTATCATTGAACCGAATTAAATTGTTTTGACTAATAACCAGTAGACCTAACCTCTTTAACAAATCTTTGCCCCCAGTGCTGCTAACCCCATCAAGACTCACTGGCTTCAGTTTTTACTTAGGTCTGCTGTCCTGGCTTTATCTGGGGGGTGGGTGCTTTCAAGGTAACAAAATGGAGAGGAGAAATAGGATCCATGAAAACTTCATACCCTTCCTTGATTGACCATCAGGCATTTAAAAAAATTTAAAAATGAATATTGTCAGAGGGAAAAATGAAAAACCGCAGGGCAGAACATTGCCTTGCACACAGTAATTGTGTATCAGTGGTGCCCCAGATGGGCCTGAGCCTGAGCAAGTAAGTTTTCTACAGGATAATTTCTCAACTCACCAGCACCAGCCACCTGATTCTGAGTCCTAATAAAGCTTTTCTTCTATCTGAGGTGTAAAAAACAAAATAACTACATTCTTATTATTAAAAAAAAGAACATTATAGCTGGTTTAGTTTAAATAGATACAACGTGGGCAATAAATCACACTGTTGAGTCCTTATATTTTCCTCTAGGTTCCCTCTCAAGGAGTGAAAATAACTCATAGCCTCAAAGGGTCCCTTGCCTGTCCCTGATCTCCATATGCTCCGTGGTGTGTGCTGTGGTCATATTTCATGTTCCATTCTGCTCTGCACCAGTGTGGCTGCATCTTCTAGCAGGGCATTCATACTTATTGCTGTGAATCCTAAGTTCTTCTGTCTCTAATGTTTGTTCAACCTTTAAGTAATGAGGCTTTCTCCCTGTTTATCTATTTAGTTAGCTGTTGTTTTTTCCAGATCTAAAGGGTCATTCTCTGCCTTCAAAATATTTTTCAAAAGACTGCTGCCTGGCTTGCCCCAGAAATGTATTTCTATTTTCATGAAACTGTAGCTTTTTATGTTCTCTCTCTATGAATATCTTAGTGCAGTAGGACCCTGTGCTTATAGCTCAGGTGGGGATAGCAAATTCCAGATTGACAAAGGCTCCTCGACTGTATAGAAGTTTTAGAACTTGGAATAATTCTTGTGTCTGTCAAACAGCTGTAATCTGTCAGCTGCCACCAATTTTCCCCATTTCATCCCAGAGCATGTTTAATTAAGTATTTACCTCTACTGCACTGCAGTTGGAACATTTTTAATTCTGGGTAAAATATGTCCTGGTCAATTGGGGAAGTATCTTCCTGATAGTACATATGCTGAAAGAAAAACTTTCTTCTCACTGTTTTCTATGACTCCATTTTCATTCCTGTTTTAGATATGCTTATAACCTAATTATCTATTTAATTTCTGTCCTTTTGGAGGGAAATTATAATTACTTGCTGTCTGCACGGTTATTAGGGATATTAGCAAGAATGTAAGCTTCTGGGGGATGGCAACCCTTTGTAACATTTTTGGTTTATATTCCACACAGAATTTAACACAATGCAGAACAGAGATATTTAGCTTCACTATGCAGAGAAGCAAAGGCCATAAGGAGGAAGGGGCAAGGTTACCTTTCTGGCCCCATGGCAGCCTATAGATGACATCTCTCACCGGACACCCTGACATTGGCAACTGTGGCAGAGTTGAGTGATGGCTGCACCCAGCCCAGAAAATTGTGAAATCCCTAGGAGAGCCTGTGAATAAATTCAGAGCTTATCGAAGAAAACCGTCCATGTTGATCAAGGGAAAGGCTTCTGATAACATTTCACTTAAACTTCAAATAGAATGACCTATCTTGCCACTCCCATAAACTTACAGTTTGAAATAGGCTGTCATAAAGAAGAAAGTACTAGAACACTTGCAAGAGTTCTGATGCTTTTTACTCATTGTAGGTTGAGAACAGGAGCTGGCAAATCTCTTCTATAAAGGACCTGATAATAACTATTTTAGGCTTTGTTTCTGTCACAGATGCTCAACTTTGCTGTTGCAGCAAGGCAGCCACAATACATAAACAAATATTTTGGCTGTTTTCAAGAGAATTTTACAAAACCTTGAACACGGGGTTGGGGAAGTGGATTTGATCTGTGAGCTATAGTTTGCTGACCTACAAGATCAAGGGTACAATGCAGTTTTAACTCTCTGATATAAGTTTTACTCGATAGCCAGGTTCCTGAGCTTCCTGGGAGCTTCCAGGGGCCAGAAGGGAAAGGAGTCTGCACAGGGTAGGGGGTCAAGGGAGCTGCCCTTGGTCTGATCTCTGCCCACCTCCCACCTTCCCGTACTGAATCTATTCCTGATCTTTCCCCAGAGGTTCTCAGAGCAGAGGTGGGGACATGAGGTGGGATCCTGTGTCCATGCAAGTGTCTAGTCTTTCTGGTTAACCCATATGAATAAATTATTCATTGAAATTCCTTCCTATTTGTTGCTAAGCCTAAATTTTATGAACTTCTGGAACAAGAGGCATGACATCTATAAACCAAATCTTTAGGTCTCCCATTTATAAAATACCAGTAGAAAGTATAAGATTATTATACCTATGAAGAATCATTTCAGCTCACATGAATATATTTGAATCTTTTTTATTTCATTTATTTTATTTATTTTTTAATAGTTTATTGTCAAATTGGTTTTCATATAACATCCAGTGCTCTTCCCCACAAGTGCCCTCCTCCATTACCACCACCTCCCTTTCCCCTCCCCCTCCCCCTTCAACCCTTGGTTAGTTTTCAGTATTCAATAGTCTCTCAGGATTTGCATCCCTCTCTCTTCCCAACTCTCTTTCCCCCTTCCCCTCCCCATGGTCCTCTGTTAGGTTTCTCCTGTTTTCCTGTTAGACCTATGAATGCAAACATAGGGCATCTGTCCTTCTCTGCCTGACTTATTTCACTTAGCATGACACCCTCGAGGTCCATCCACTTTGCTACAAATGGCCATATTTCATTCTTTCTCATTGCCATGTAGTACTCCATTTTAAATCAAGGAAAGAGAATATATTTGAATCTTAAACAAATTAGCTAATAGACTAAAATAATCTGAATTAGAGACCAACAGGAAAAATAATTACTAAGGTTGAAGTCTGATGTTTGTTAGTTTTGGTAAATAAGTATTTGGAAGTTCACATGGTATCCTTATCATCTTTGCAGTGTCAAATGTTTAAGATTCTAGGAAACCAGGAGACAAAGAAAGTACAAGTGCTGACTTTTGCATAGGTTTTTCCTAATCTACTTTTCCTTGCTTCTGCATTAATTGGAGAACATTAGGAAAATCACCACCATTACATAGCAAGCTTGGGGAAACTATTGAAGATGAAACATTCTGAACATGTTCTGAGAACAAAAGAATAGATTTAAAACAATTCAACAGCTATCCTCATCTGTGGAGTATTGGCAGTATAAGTTCATTGCTTGCCTTGGTCAGAGTTTCTCTGGTTGAAAAGGTAAAATCCTTCCTGGGGACAGAAAAGGAAGCAAGTGCTGGAAATACACGAGGGACCTCCTGGGACTAAGGGCAGTTGGTACAGGGCCCATTATTCTCTTTCCTCCTTCCTACATCCATGTCTCTCATATCTGGTTTGATGGAGACTTCTACAGATTCCAGCGTTTTTTTTTTTTTTTTTGCAGAGCATTCTTCTCTGCTTACTTGCTGGTGTGGTGGTTCCATGTGGGCATCCTCAAAGAAAGGATCTCATTCTGGAATCCCCATACCTCAAAGAGGATCAAATGCATTCAAGGCCCTTAATAAATCATTATAACTAGCCCCTTGACAGAACAGTCAGAATTGAATAAATATGGTCTCCACAGCTGACTAGATATTCTCTGGCCAAACATCACATTGTGTGTAGGAGGAGAAATCAATTAGCCAGTCATGAGCCAGCACCCACTATTTGTGAAGTCTGCTGTGAGACTATGATTCTCAGAACAGTAAGGACCATCCCTGCTACCAGTGAGGCACTTCTCAGAAGACATCTGGGTACCCCAAAAAGTACTTACACTAGTGCTCTCATTTAGCCTAAAGCCTGGTTACTGGAACAGTAAGATATCAATTTGACAAGTTTCTTTAGTCAAGTCAAAGCCTAAACAACTTAGTGAATTCCTAAATTACATATATATCCCAAAAATTGCTCCTCAGACCTTAAACAGCCAGTGGTAAATCTGGGCAGAAGCAAGATGGGGACTCTTCCTATGCTCTAATCAACCCACACTGCAGTCTGCCATTGGTTCACAAAGACCACATTGTGGGCATCAATTATTAAGGATAATTTGCCTATTTGTATCATGTCAGTTTAAACATTGCCATACATCATATTCTCTACTAGAATGCTCCTTTAGAAAGAAATGCTTCAGCCCTAATGGCACAGCCCTACACTAGGGTGCCCATCTGTCCTGGTTTGCCTGGAACCATCCTCATTATCACCAAAAGCCTCACATCCTAGGAATTCCTCAAATCTGGGCAAGTTAGGACACTTGGTCTCCCTAACTTATCATTAGTCTGAGCCATAGAAGTGGAACTGTGAGTCTCCAGTCCTTTTCTTATCCACCTAATATGATTCTGAAAGCAGCCTCAGGGCTTACAATGCCTTGTTGACTCACTGGGCTGTCTCATTACCTCTGTTGATGTTAGCAACTTTTCTACTTCCCAGAGGCTGTGCTCTGCAAGGTCTTCATGCCTGAAGGTTTGGTATAGCACTTAGCCCATCTGAAAGGGAGCTAGTGCTCACCATCTCCTTCTAGAAGGAGATACAGGGGGAATAACCAGCCCATCCCCAAGGACACTTGCAGGCCTAGAAGGGAAATAAAACCACTCATCCAAACACATAGCTTCCACCACTGATACCATCATATCAAAATATTAGGACCCGATGTGATAAGAATACGTACCTATACGATATATAGCTAAAACTAATAAGATATTATACATCAATTATACTTCAGTTAAAAACAAGTTTTCTTATTTATGCCCTCCTATGGAATGTAAATATCCTCTGAGACAGAAGATTTGTCTTTTTTTTTAAATGGCTGTATCCCAATGTCAGGAATAGTGAGTAGCACATAAAAGGCTCTCAATAAATATTTATTGAATGAAGGAGAACAAATTAATTAACTAGAGATGGAAAGACAGAAGTTGTTAGTTTTAGCTGTTATAATAAAGAGCCATAGATTGGGTGTCTTAAATATAATAAATTTATTTCTCATAGTCAGGAGACTAGAAGTCCAAGATCAGCATGCCAACACAATCAAGTTCTGTTGAGAGCCTTAACATGGCAGAGAGCAAAAAGGAGAAGCAAGCAAAAGTCTTGCTTGACTTTTAAAGTGGCAGTAATCCCCTGCAGAAGGGCCCCACTCTCATGATGTCATTAATCCCCCACCACCTCCCACAGGCCTCACCTCCTAGTATCACCATACTGGGAGATACAGTTTCAACACATGAATTTGGGGACCGGACACAAGCATTCAGTTTATAGTAGGAGGATAACGGAACAACCCAGGAGAGAGACAGTACAGGCCTAAACAAAGCTGTTTGCTGGGAGGGAGCAGGAATTAAAAAGATACTAATGCTGTCTGCCTGAACAGTGCCCATTCATATATTTTCTTTAAGCAAGATATTTTTAATCACTTGCTTTCTGTAACTTCTACTCATTACACGCACACACACACACACACACGCGCGCGCATGCATGCACAATCTTTAAAAATATTTATAATGGACAATCTCAAATATGTCCAAAATAGAAAATATAATGAAACCCCTTGCACAGTGATGAACTTTCAATGAATCTTGTTTTTCCTAACCACATACACTTATCCCTTTTCCTGGATTGTTAGAAAAAAGTCTCAAAAATCATGTGATTTCATTGGTATGGTATTTTCTTTTTAAATATCTTTCTAATACTGTTAAAAATGGTTGGCCCAATTTTAGGTGGGTGAAATGGACAAGAGATGTAATGAACCTAAGATGAAACCGCTGGTACTTTCCAAAAGTTCCTCTGGTACTAATATGCAGCCAGGGGTGCTTGTTTCACTTCTGTGTGCTCATGGCACCTGGTATTATAGGTGCGATTCCGGGGCAGGTTGCCCTTGATTCCCATGACACTCTATTGTCAAGGCCTCCCCCATGAGCTTGTCAAATCCTGAGTATTCCACATTCACCACATTCCACATTCACCACAGTATTCCAAATATCCTCAATCTACAGAAAATCCCTAATAGGTACATGGACATAAATATTTACAAAGGTATAATCAATAAGGTTTTTCAATTACTTGTTTGGTCAATAGGCTAACTGGAAAGGTTTACAATTTATTCCCAGGCTTGTGTTGAAGTGAGTGATTGAAACATGGTTTGATGACATTGCATAAGCCAGGAAGTGTGTTAGAAGACAGTGATTAAATTGGCAATGTCAAATCTGAGATGCCTGTTGGGTACCCAACTAGAGAAGTTCAGCAAGCAGTGCAAAATGTGCATTTAGGGTTCCGGAGGGAGGCCAAATCTAGAGAGAAACACTTGCAAATTTACCAGTTAGAAATAACAGATATAGAGGAGAAAGAATTGAGAAACCCAGTGCAGAAGGTTTTGGGGATCAGCAGTGAGGGCAGGAATTTAGAGACCAGAAGGAGAAACATGCTATAGCAAAGAATTTTTCTGGATAAGAATTTGAGAGAAAAGAATAGTGTATCTCTATTAAAGGTAAGAGAACTGAACATTATGGATATACTTAATGTCACTGAAGTGAACACTTAAAGTGTCAAAAAGGTAAATTTTACAGTGTGTATATTTTAATACACACACACACACACACACACACAGATAAGGATTGCAAGTTCCAAGAAGTGGGTAAGTGGGTAAATGGTCCCTCCACACACCAGAAACAGGGCAAGAAAAATGAGATGCAAACAACCGGACACTGATTTGCTAAGCATGAAGTCATTGCTTCCTCAACCAGGGATCAGTTTCAGTAAAGAGTGGAAGCAGGACAGGGATGCCAGATTATAGGGAAGAGGGAAGAGGTAAGAGAGAGAAGCAGAAAGAGCAAGAATGGGTTTCTTTTTATAAAAAGGTGGTAGATTTGGGGTAGTGGCTTTGGGAAATTATTTCTCAAAGTGTGATCTTTGAATCCACCACATCAGAATCATATGAAATATTCACTAAGATTCTTGGGCCCATGCCAGATGTATAGAGTCAGACACTACAGTGTGATGAGATGAGAATTTCATTTTTTTAATTTAAAGAGAAAATTGGCTTTATTCGATGATCCATGAATCAAAGAGCATCCATTTACTGAAAGAAAGGAGCTCCATTGAGCTATAGAAGAGAAAAGGCTTTTAAAGGTAGAAAAGGGTTCTCACTTCAGCAGCATATATACTAAAGGTAGAAAAGGGGTAGAAAGAGGAAAATATTTTGGGGGGAGGGGATAGATCTTTATTAATGTATGTATTTTTTAATTTATTTTAAATAATTTATTGTCAAGTTAGCTAACATATAATATGTTTTCACTCATATGTGGAATTTGAGAAACTTAACAGAAGACCATGGGGAAAGGAAAGGGAAAACATAGTTTCAAATAGAGAGGGAAGCAAACCATAAAAGACTTTTAAATATAGAGAACAAACTGAGGGTTGATGGGGGGGGGGGTGTTGAGGAGGAATGGGAAGACAGGTGATGGGCATTTGTTAGATGAGCACTGGGTATTGTATGTAAGCAATGAATCATGGGAATCTATTCCCGAAACCAAGAGCACACTTTATACAGAATTTCATTCTAGAGGAGCTGAGGGGTGGTTTTACGAACATCAAAATTTCAGTGCCACCGTTAAGTTGAAAGTTTGTCTGGTGGAAGATTGAAGATGGTGACAGCCAGGCATGTTTCTAGCCCAAGGAAGGATCAGGAGGTTAGGAAGATGTTTCTCCTTTGGTGGTGGATGTGGTGGCCTCAAACAAGACTGAAAGGAACCTGAAAGTGGATATGGAAATGGATAAAGGAGCAGAGAAGTATAGGAGGGAGAAAAAAGAAAGGGTGAGAGCGCTCCCTGAAGTGGGAAGAAGGACTGAGCTGCTGCAGGACCTGAGCTCCTCATCTTTCAAAGAGTGTTAAACTTGGGATCTCACAGGTCTCGAGAAAGATAGACATCAGGTACCAGGGCAAGGTGCCACCATACCAGATCATCAGCTGGAACAGGAATTCCAGGGGCTGGGAGAGACCTCAGTGAGAGGGAAGGCTGTATCCATGGTGGGGGAGAGGTCAGGGGAGCCAGACAGAGATGAGAGGCAGACTTAGTGTGAGCAAGGGCAGGGACAAGGTGAAAGCTCTCCTCTGTGATCAGAGGGTGTTCTAAAAGTGAACTCGCTCTCAGAAGGGCTGGTGTAGGAGCCTTCAGTCAGAATGGACAGACCTTCTCCATGAAAATATTTGACTCACAGGAGTCACTATATTTATTTGAAAAAGATAAAACCTCTTTTTATATAGAGTCCACTATTCACACTCTGTCTCATTAGCCTTTCCCACTGTTACTCTGCTGATGTTGTTTCAACCTCAAGAAAACTCAGTTGTCTGGTATTTATTTATTTTATCTGGGTTTTTCTCTTATAATCCCTCTGAGAAAAGAAGCTTTCAAATAAGAGATGCAGAAGATGGGGTTGAGGAGGCCTTGCTTTTTGGGTGCAGGGGTTATTACATGCAGTATTTGGGAAAAGCTTGAGCCAACACCTGCTCCACTGGCACTAACTGAAAGCCTCATTGTGCTTGTTTTATGGCATGGAGACAATAATACCTGTTTCACTGGGTAGCTGCAAGGATTGACTGAAAAAAGTGTACAATATAATTAGCTTATTATATGGCACACATAAGCATTCAAGAAATGGTAGCTGCTGTTGAGGTACTGATAATATATTTTCATTCTTATTATCATTATTATTAGATAATTTCAGACATTTCCCCAGGAAAGAAATACCAGGAAATTGTTCTGATGCAGCCAGGAGAGATGCCAACCACTGTCACCAACAGTATCTTTAGGTGACTTGTACCCTTCCAGCATTCCTCTATCTAGCTCAGTGGTTCTCACACCTGGTTACACATTAAAACCAAAGTTTTAAGATTCTTTGAGTACCTTAAGTATACTTTAAGATACTTTGAGTATACCCAGGTCCTACCCCAGGTGAAACCAGAATCTCTGTGCAGTCTACGGAGGTCCAGACCAAACCACTTTTCAAAGGCTCCTTAAGTAATTGCCAGGTATCACCTGAAGTGAGCACTGCCAAGCTAGCTAGACACTAATGGCAAGAGATGGGGTGAGGATGTTCAAGATGCTTTACAACTAGACATTGATTTACTGTCACACAACTTTCAGGTGACTAAAGTAAATGCTGGGCCACCCAAGTCCTGCCCACACATGCTCTAAGGCTGTATGACCATTTTTGGGCAACTTATGTCACCCTTCAGGACCAAACTGATATTTGGAATAAATGGACATTTCAGCACATGTAAAAGTACTTGTTGGAGCAGAGGGTGAGTCTACAGGATCCTGGAATGATTTTTCTAGGCCTTACCTTCCCAGGACAGACATCTTAGGAAAGCCCAGGACATATCACTCTCCTGGTTGATTTGGCTGTTTGGGAAGTTGTAACCCAAATGTAGATATTTTGTCCTTACTCTTCATTTTAATTTGGTATCTCTATTCAAGATGAGGTCATTTTTTGGTATTATCTCTATAATACCAAAGGAGGGGAGGGTTCTGCCCTCAGCCAAATTTTTCTGGAACATCCTTTAGTAATGAGCACTATGCAAGCAGTAAGCAGTCTGCAAGGGATAGGACAGGTTGTAGCTCTCTTATATTTGCCCTGGACAACCTACTTCAGGGAGACAAAGTCCATTCTCCAGGTAGAGATAATTCTATGACATTAAAGCCACTGCCTCATGTTGGATACCATGGGATCTCATCTTCAGGTCTGAGTTCCCTGTGCTTATAGATCATGGGCTTAATTTTCAATTTTCAATCTCAGTGGGAAAAATTAATCTGTCCACACAAGTGTGGGAGGACATAAGCAAGTGGGGTAAAGAGAAAGAGTAGAAACCAGGAAACATGAATTCTAGTACAAATTCCCCTACGCATCAGCTTTACAGACACAGACAAATTACATCTCTGTCTTCAGCCTCTTCAGCTAAAATGTGAGATTAGATCACATAGGTGGTTCCCAGTAGATGTCTTTTCTTGTTATTCTTAGGGATCTGGGGGCTTCTTTTAATAATTCAGTTTTGCCCTGATGTTCCCAAGATCCAGAGCATACATGTTGGGAACTTTTACCTTGTATCATCTTTCTGGTCTCTTCTAGTTCTAATATTGTCTAATTTTTCCCACTCTTTGTTTTCTAGCCTGATATTGCTACAACTTCTTCAGCTGGGGAATACCCAAACCGCGAGTGCTAGCCACATCAGGCTTTGTAGTGGATGAGAGGTATGTGTTGGCTCCTAAACCATTTTAAGTAATGAACCTGGTGAGGAAAATCACCATAGTAACCTCTTTCCTGGCTCCTTTCCACTCCCACCCTTCTCCTAGGCTACACCCTTTTTGGCCACTGATGAGTTTAGATTACACATGGATAATGCTGTGCCATGTGGCAGTTGTGGATTTAACTTAATGAGGGCCAAGTAAATGGTAATTGCCTTCCCTAGTCATGCTAGTAATTGGATGGTGAGGCCATATCTGCAGGGCTCTTATTGCTTGGAACAAATGGTTCAGTGTTACAACCCCTATTGCCACATGACCTAGGGTAACTCCTGAACTTTCTTCTGCAAAGAGGACAGCAATACATTTCTCACAGAAAACACAGAAGTCTACTCAGAAATGCACAATAAAAAAAGACATTAAAATTTTTTAAAGATAAAAAGAAAAATATATTTATTATGCACAATTTATGAAAAGGCAAAAAACCCTACAAAAACAAAAATAAAAATAAAAACAGGAAAAAAATGCACATGTACTTTCCATGAAAGTACAAAGTCTGGTTTCAAATAAAAAAGCTCTGCGTTGCTACTGAATTTCTGGTCTTATGTGGGTAAGGGTTAAAGACGGCTTCCCTTGTGGAGTCTAGATGGCTCAGTGGGTTGAGGGTCCGACTTTGGCTCAGGTCATGATCTCACGGGCCCTGAGTTTGCGGCCCGTGCCAGGCTCTGTGCTGACAGCTCAGAGCCTGAAGCCTGCTTCAGATTCTGTGTCTGCTCCTCTCTCACTTACACTCTGTCTCTCTCTCTCAAAAATAAACAAACATTAAAAATAAATTTTTAAAAAGATGGCTTCCCTGAATAAAATCCCATTTCACTCTTTTTCATGCTTTCCTCTTTCTCTGGCTCAAGTAATGGAAACTGAAAGCTTTGATACAGCAGTCACTGATTTGCAGATATTTACATCCCCATTCAACAACACAGAAGTTACTGAGTGCTTACTGTGTACTGGGCTGAAGTCTGCTTGGATGTGCACATCTTGCTCTTTGCATTTATTTCTTCTATCTGAAATATTGTTCTTTGTTTCTCTGAGCTCATTAAAATTATTATCTATCAAAACTCTATTCAAATATCACTTTTTCATCACTGGGAACGGGAGCCTGATCCCATCTGAACTCTTGTGATACTTCCTGTCTGTCACATTGATGCGGCCTCATGGCCTGCCCTTCTGTGCTGTTCACTAAAACTTTGCCAGCCTGAAGATTCCCTGAAAATCAGGCTTTGGGTCTTCCCCATCTTCATATTGGCACCCAGAAGATTAGATCAATGGCTCTGAATGTACTAGTGAAACATTAAGCAAATATAGTATGGTTTGGGATTTGTTTGCTTTTATTAGAAGAGATGGAAATACCACTGTAAGATGGACTTCTAAGCTCTTCAAAGGCACTAGGTTAGAATATGCAAAGTCCTCATGAATTAGACTTCCAGTTCAGAAGAGTTTGAGACCTCTTGGCTCATTGGAGAGAAAAGGGAACAGCAACTATTTTCTTTGGTTTCTGGGTTTTTGTTTTTGTTTTTTTCTGGTTCCAGTTCTGGTTCTCTGCTTCCAAGGTTGATGCCTTCCGGAAGTCAGGCTACTATGTATTGCTTTCCATGGCTGTTAGGAGTGATTTGACTTAATGAGGCATGTTCACCAGCAGCACAGTCAAGGTGAGGGTTCCTCAGGATGTAGTGATCCAGTGCTAAAACTGATACAGCATTAGCAGGTTACCCTGAAGCACATCTGTGTAGCTTCAAGAATCTGAGGGATAAATACAGGAAAGGGGGTGGAGTGGGAACGCTGACTAGTTTTACCTGGTCATAAAGGCTTTGGCAGCATATATATTACAAGGACAACAGAGAGGACAGGCTGGAAACAAGAGGACCGGAGCCAAAGTAGTCTACTGATAAGTGGTATCCTTTGGAAATGATAGCAGATAGCCATATAACACTGCAAAGACAAGTCCTACAAACACCTGCTGATACCCAGCTTATCACATGAAAGGTTTGTAAGCAAGACTCTAGAAGAGACATGCTACCCCACATCAGAGACATGCAAATGAAGGGAATCAGTGACAATGCAGACTCAAGTCCTCCTCTATAGGAATCTAGATGTGAAACACCACTTAGAGAGGTCTGAGATATGATTTTAAATTTCAAAGATTTCCAAGCTGCTCCAGGTTGAAATAAGCATTTGGGAAGCTCAGCTCTGTTCTAAGGATAGGTCACAGCACTGAGGTCCATGTCACTGTCCACCTGTCTATAGCTGAGGGGCTTCAACACAGGGCTTGAGCCAGAGGATTGTGGGTGATTTATCTTCTGAAAGATGGAAAAGAGGAAAACTGCAGTCACTGCCATCTTAGTGGAGGGATGATGTAGCTCATAGCATTGAACTCTAGTATAATTATTATAGACGGGGCCACTGATAATACATCAAAGTCAGTATTAAGCTAACTTTGATAACAGCTAACTTAGTTGATCAGTTATCTGGGGAGAGTCATGTTATTTTGATCTTTCGGGGAGATCAGGGATGGCTCAACATTATTGTCTAAGAACATTAGCCAATAAAGATAAAGATGGTTAAGAACCATCCTATTAGGATAACCACTGAAAAAATTCCCTGCATAGTGCTAAATAAATATTTAGAAATTAATTATTTGGCTAATCTGCTGGATGTTAGGAAATGCAGTTAAAGCCACATTCATTCATTTTTTTTGAATAGGTTTTGTGCCCAGGTGGAAGATAGTCTGCTGTCTAAATGGGGGAGGGGGCATTTGCTGAATACACACACACACACACACACACACACACACACAGATCAAGACTGAGAGAGACAGAGGAAGATAGTGAGGGAAATTGCTACCTGCCAGGCCACCAGGAAAAGTGAGAGAGAAGAAATACAGGAACTGCTTACTTTGGTTCCTGTTGTCTGTTCCATCCAGTTCTAGTGCATGCAGAGCTTCAGTCTAAATCCCATTTTCATCCTGAGAACTCAAGTGTGTTTCATTTCCTACACTGAGGATAACAAACATAGCTACAAACTATATCTTTGCAATAACACAGGATATCAACCATTTTGGGTAGAATTTTTTAAGGGAAAAGGGAAAAAGTCTCCACGAAGGGTAACTCTGAATTTAGAAATAGGGTGTAGATTGGATGACTAGCTGTGCTTTCTTAGTATCTGGCAAAACACTTTTCAGAATTATATGTATATAAGTCAGCACTAGAATAAAAAGAATTCAGGAAATTATACCCTATCAAAAAAAAGGTCTATTTTGGTATTTCTGATGATTTTACCATCAGCTTGAGTTATATATTTTTTTCAAGATTGTTATGTTTGGAAACAATTTTCATCAGTGAGTCAATATTTGTTTGCTTGTATTGGTTTCATCTTCTGTTATTTTTACTCAACTGCTCTTTCAGCTTTCACCATTTATTGAACCCCGACTAAAGAAGGATGTCTGCTCATTGATATGCTGGAAACTTGATAAATCACACACACATACAACACACACTCACCCCCCACACACATACCACACCCCACACCCCCTCACACCATATACCACACACATATCACACACACTACACATACTACATACCACACATACCCATACTACACAAACACACCACACACATTTGCATGCCATGCATACACACCACACACACATACTACATGCCACACACATGCCACGTGCCATGCACACATACCAGATACAGACATACACACACACACACACACACACCACAGACCACAGACCACATACACATCAGACTCATACACAGTGAATAGTGTGGAGACTTTTCATCAGAGCAGCCTGCTTAATGAGCACTCCATTTTCTAGAAATTAATACTTTTCTATTCTTATGGCTATAAATGAGCAGGCTAATCACTATATGCTTTTGACTTTAATGAGGAAAGTTCCTTTGCTCCATGTTGCCTCAGATCAGCTTTGTGCTTCCCGTCAGAGGAGGTCACTGTCCTGTCCATCTATAGCTGAGAATGCATACATATCTTCATGTGGAAGCAGAGTGGCTCTCATTGATAGGAGCCATAGAATCTGCAGGCTTCCAGTCACTAAAAAGTAGCACCTTGGAGTGTTCCAGTAAATGATAAGGAAAACTATTTATTTAAATTATCAACATGAGGTACAATCTTTGAGGTTCTAGCTAATATCTTTCTAATATCTATATTTTTATGGTACTTAAAACTCTCAAGAATTCATATATTCTGTCTTCTGACCAACTGTTTCAACAACAGAGTGAAGTTTTGTTATTCTTACTGAATCACATCAAGGAAACAGAAGCTCTGAGAAAAGAATTAATTTGTTCTTTGTCACATGATCATTCTTCAGCATTTACCAGGACAAGACTCAAGCTGTCCTGCTTTCTTTTTTACATGTAGGAGAAACTTTGTTCTTTTAATTTATTGCTTTAAGGTCTTTCATTATACCTTTTACCAACGTAGGCACTGTTAAGATAATAGGGTCAGAGTATGTTTAGATATATTTCCGAGAGCAGTTGTGTAAATTAAGTTAGATAAATCATTGTAAATTATTAATTTATAGCTCTGGAATTGATAAAGAGCATGTAATTATGACAGCATGCTCAGACCTGTTCTATTTTGAACTAACTGCTTGACTAGAGAAACATCACACAAGTCTTATACATGTGTTCCTTTTAGTCTGTGATTATGCAACTTGAAACTGTGCCTTTTTGGAATATTATATTTTCTTCAAAACTCTCTCTTGCTCTCTAGTTTAATCTATTCTATCTGAAATGAGCTCTGCAGATATTGCTGAAGGAGTTAAAACACTGCATTAGCATCTGCACAGCCCGAAAACTGTGAGAACCAGAGGCCTGTCTGAAGCTTGACAAAGGGGTCAACAATGAAGGAGACTGAGAATTTTCATGTTTGTTTCCCTCCGCTCACTGGCATGCTACTGTTCATCCAACTGATAGCAGAGAGAAAGTTGTTCACCTGAACCTTATTTCCCAGAATTTGCTCTTTCTTTAGGAAACCCAAAGGAGTAGTTGCTCCCTAACCTCTGGTTGTAGAGGTCTACATGCTACCTCCTCATCCATCTTGGATGGACATGAAAGTGGAGTTGGTACTGTTTGGTCTTGTTTCTGTCGAATAAATCTTGTCTCCCTGATTTACTTAAGAGTAAGATCCATGATTTATACTTGCTGATTATTTAACAAGTCTTCTGAAAATATTCAATCTTCATGTGGAAACAGAGTGGCTCTCATTTGATAGGAGCCCTAGAATCTACAGCTCCTGTTCCAGGCTTCCAGTCACTAAAAAGCAGCACCTCGGAGTGTTCCAGTAAATGACATGAGGTACAATCTTTGAGGTTCTAGCTAATATATTTCTAATATCTATATTTTATGGTAGACATTGATATTTATTGATATTTAGACAACAGATTAGATTAGAGAATCATGTCTAGACAAGAATCCCACTCAGAATACTGTGATTTTCTGGAGAAGGAGGCCATCACTAACTACATCTGTGTCAGTTCTTTTGATCTATCCAGTCCTGAGAACATTCTATTCCCTCAGATCAGAGTGTTTATAGAGCAAAGTAGCTACAAGCATAGGTGGAGTTAGGCTCTATGAGGTACCACAGCCTCCATGGGTAATCTCAGGCAAGTTAGCTAACCAACTAATGACTTTGTTTTCCCACTCTAACATGTGCATAATGATGGTAAGCACTTCACCAGAGCTTAAAAATATAACAAGAGTTTAATGGAGCTTGAAATTTTTATGGTTATTATATGACTTCTCTGGCATCTTAAATCCAAAAAAATCTTAAGTCCATCTACACAGTTTTACCCAACATTTTTTCCTTTATTTTTCTTCATCATTAGCAACTTGTACCCATTAGTTGAGCCAAAGAGCAGGCTCTTCTTATGAGGCTCTGTGCCACAAGTCTTTCCTGGGGTTCCCCTTTTTCAGAAAAAAATGCAAACTACTCCCATTTTGATCCTTTTCTTTGCTTCAACCTTATTACAGATCTCTCCATTTCCAAAGAGATTTCCATGCTTTGCCATTTTTTTAGAGTCTCCTCTCTCCTACTTGCCTTCCATCCAGCATTGCTCTGACTCTCTGCCCAGAGATACTCCAAGGTAGTGGTCAAAATCTAAAAACCAAATTCAGTTCACAGGTGTGTGATTTAAAAAACAAGTCATATTAGTTGCCAACATATGTAAAAATAGAAAGCTTTTAAGATTTTGGGTGTCTGGTTCTCCTGAAAGCCAGAACAGCCAACACTGAGTCTGTATTGCACAAGACAAGAATCCGAAGAGGGAGAGTGAATGGCGGGACCTGGAGTTATTGTAGACTCTCACCAGTATCACCCACTCCCAGGGAGTTCTGAGCCATCTTCCAGCTGCCCCCATCACTTGCCATCCTTACCCCAATTCTGAAGACATTCAATTTTGTGACAGAGCTTGGAAGTCTGAGCATAGTAACCCAAAATGATATAAGAGCTTTGAAGTGCAAACAACTGGCTACAAATCCTGGCAGCTACTGATTGTAAGCTGGTCCCTTAACATTTTTTGTTTTCTTATCTGGTAGGGGGTAAGGACACTGACCTCCTTCCTTTATAGGGTATTGAGAGGAATTTAGGAGACAATGGGCATGACAGTTCTTTATGAAGGACAATACAGACATTGACATAGATGAAGGGCCCTTCTTTGTTTATCTCATGAACCTCACCAGGGTCTTTAGTGTTGTTTACACAAGTGTTTATGCCAAAGTGTTCCCTCCACCTTTCACTTTCTGGGCAAAATAATTTTTTGAGCATAGTGTTAGAGGACATGACAATACCAATCCAGACAAGTCATTTTTTCCCCATGTTATGACCTCCCTGAAAGGAGGAGGTAAATCAGAGATGTATAATGGACTGACTTCGGTGCAGAAAGGCTACCTTACTTGGTAAGAGAAAGAAGGCAATTCCTACACACCTCCCCTCTATGCTGGTTTTTACTATAAGAAGCCTCACACACCTAACTACTGCCCATGAACTGGCATGACCCCAGGATAAATAAAACATGCATTTTTCTTATTAATCACCAACATAAGAACACATAACCTTTCTATTGTTCTATGCCTGGTTCACAGCCTATATAATTCTATATTGTTTCTACATCCCTGGCATGCCCTAAGCGACAACTGACATTGATTCACTGACTTATAAAAATGTGTTATCTGTTCTCAGTGTCTACATGGAGTTCTCTGAAAGCTGCCCAGGCAGTGAGTGACTCAAGCCTTCAGAAAGTGGTGCATAGAAAGGTTACCAATAGAGGGAAGCAATTTGTGACGTAAAATGCTTCTTACTGGTAACCACATTTAGGCTTGATCTTCTCAGCAGTTTCTGTGGGAGCAACTTCATGACAATTTCTAGCTAAATCCCAATATTTGCTTCTCAAATCAACTAAAATTCCAGTCGAATTAAGTAATTTGATGTCCACTTTACAAAACAGGCTTTTAAAGGGAATCATTAATGATAGCATGCCTAACACAAAGACACATTGCCTGAGAAACTGTCTTTACATAGCTCTGAATATCTGCAAAGAGGAAAATTTTGCTTGCAAGAAGGCAGATATTTCACCAAAAGCACACACAATTTTTGAGGAAAAAAATCCAGCTTGGATGATATGCTGAACATGAGTTTATCAATTTATGAGTGAAATGTTGATTGAAGAAAATAAAACAATGTAAAATATGTGTAATTTTTTTGTTTTGAAGTTTAAAACTACAACAAAATTTTGCTAAGTTTATCATTGAAACTGATGTTTATAACTTCTCTTTGAGTTAAAGTGTTTTAGTAATAACATATTTCCTGAATCCTGAGCCATATTTAGCCCCCTGGTCTTAAGACATTTGAAATGCTCTAAGGATTGTTGGGGCTCTCTAACTACCCAGGGGATTCTCTAAACCCCCGAGCTTCTTTGCAGTTATTCTGATCTTGCAAAAGATAAACTAAAATATTATGTGTCATTTTAAGTTGAAGCAGTTAAGACATTGTAAGCCTTCTTCTTCAGCTTTATGTTCTCCTGACTTTGGAGGTCGTCTACTCTGGATTACAGAGCTCAAAGAGGAAAGAGAGCTGCCCAACCTGCATTCCGCTGAGATATGAAAGAAAAATATAACATTGTTAAGTGGGAGATGTGGGGTTTATTTGTTACTGCCTCATAGCCTAGTTCATTTTGTCTAATACATACATTTAAGGTAAAGGGAATTTTTCCACTAAAAAAGCTAACAGTCAATCTATGACAAATTTTATAATCATTGTCATAGTATCCAAAAAATACAGATGTATTCATTTTAGTTTCAGCAGTAGATGGGAAACCTTTGTTTTTAAAGTTTACTTATTTTGAGAGAGAGAGAGAGAGAGAGAGAGAGAGAGAGAGAGAGAGAGAGAGAGAGAACAGAGGAGGGTCAGAAAGAGAGGCACAGAGAGAAAATCCCAAGCAGGCTCCACACTGCCAGCTCAGAGCCTGACATGGGACTTGAACCCACAAACCATGTGATCATGACCTGAGCCAAAATCAAGAGTTGGACATTTTAACCAACTGAGCCACCCTGGCACCCAGATGAAAAACTTTTGAAAGCAGACTTTTCATTTAGAAAAGTGGTTATCAATTGGAAGCAGGGGGGTGGCTTAAAAGGAATCTCCTGGAGAACACTTTCAAACTCCGATACCCACTCCATCCTAATCCTCTTATCCTCCAGATTTAGATTAAGTTTGTTTCTACATGCTTTTAAGAACCACACATTAGAGAGAGATAATATTCTGTAAATATAAGAGTGGTATTCAAATGAAAATTTCTGCTCTTTTCTTTGCTTCCATTTTTTACTTTATGTAAAAATATGCATAGCAGGAGGCCAAGGAGGTAGCCAGTGAGGTAGGGTCAGGACCACAGAAGGAGATGGAGAGGAGACAAGCCAGGTCAAGGAACAGGAGATGACCAGGAGGGAGTCAGGATGGGAAGTGCTGAGGAAATGGCCAGTGTGTACATGGTTACATACAAAGCATCAACCAAAATAAGTAAATATACTGAGGATGATGGGAGTCAGGTTTCTCAGCACTGAAGAAGGTAATTATCAAAATGGAAAGTGGCAAAGCCAGAAAAGGACTGGACTATTGGATTGGACTTGGAACACCTTGTGAACTCATGGTTTTTAACATAGAGTTAGAGAGGTTTATTTTATGCAAAGAATATGTATACATACATATGTTTCCTAGTTCTGTCTGCTGAGAGGGCCTATAAGCAATCATACCACAGTGGTGGTGAGTGCATCTTATACCCAAATCCTAACTGCTAACCAACATTCTCCACTAAAAGGATTGAGGGCTTCTTGGAGAAATTGATGATTTCAGGTTCAGACATGCTAAGTATAAGGTGGGCCTGGAATAACTTCCACCAGAAAATAAAGAAGTACTCCAAAATGAGGATATGTGAAGAAGACACAGAAGCGAAGTAGAAGGGTTCCCACTGGCCAAACCTTGGATAATCTCATCCTAAGAATAAATAATAATAGTAGCAGATTATAACCCACTAAATAAAATTGGAATCCATGAGTTCATTCTGACAGAAATACATACATGTAGGGGGAGGTAAATTGTTTTCTTCACCTATAGAATTCAATTGTGAAGTGTAGAAGGAAACATGAAATTAGAAAGTTTCCACTAGCAACCAAAATAGTAACAATTGATTCAAGCAGAAATCATCAATGGATGCTGAAACTAGTGGGTGGAAGTTTGATCAAAAGCAAGATATTTGCTGATTCCCAAAGCATTTCACCACAGAATGCTCATAAATTAATTATGAGAGAAAATAGAAACTTTGCAGTGGAGAAACCTGGTAGACCCCAAATCAAGTGACTGGAGATGACATCAGTGGTGATTAAACTCAGCAAATTCCTGAATCCTCTGAAATGAGTCACTGAGAAGAACACCAATCACTTCTCTGGGATTCCTGCCAAAAATGCATGACCTCAACCCAATCATGAGAAAGTGCCAGATAAATTCAAATTGTGGGACATTTCATAGAGTAACTGGTTGTGCCCTTCAAAAATGTTGAGATCCTGAAAACAAGGACAAACTGAGTCAAATGCATGGTCTTCAGTTAGATCCTGGACCACATCTTCCTTCCTTCCTTCCTTCCTTCCTTCCTTCCTTCCTTCCTTCCTTCCTTCCTTCCTTCCTTCCTTCTTTCCTTCCTTCCTTCCTTCCTTCCTTCTTTCCTTTCTTCCTTCCCTCTCCCCTCCCATCCTCTCCCCTCCCATCTCCTTTCTTCTCCTCTCCTCTTTTGTCCTCTCTTCTCTTCTTCTCTCTTTCCTACTAATAACATTATTGAAATAAATAATGAGATTTCATGAGCTCCATGGGTTAGAGGATAGTAAAGCATTAGTGTTAATATTGTTTCTTTTCCTTTTTTTATTATGGTAAAAATGTACTACATAAAATTTATTATCTTAACCATTTCTAAGTTCAGTAGTGGCAAGTATATTCACATTATTGGGATGATTGTGCTATGGTTGTAGGAAATTCTCCTCTCTTCCTTTAGGAAATATGTATTTTGGGGGTAAAATGCACATACATACTATAAATGTAGCTACATAGAAAAAATGATAAAGCAAGTGTGGTGACATAACAATTGGAGACTCTGGGTGAAGAGCATACAGGGTTCTTCCTCGGCTACCCTTCTCCTACGCCACCAATCTTCTCTTTCTCATTCACCCTCTGTGAGCCTGGGTCTCTGAAAAAATTATTGCTGAATAGTAAATTGGAAAAAATGAACAGAAAAATGAAGAAAGAAAGTAGTGTATCTTATAGTCATAAACAAAATCAAATTCCCTATTATTAATGGGTCCCAGTGTTCCCTCAGCCTCCCAGACCTTGTGTCTCTGCTCTGAATCCTCTCCTCTTCCAGGCTCCCCTCCTCTGCCCCATTCTGGCTTTTCCTTCTTTGAAGTTTTATGGCAGCAAAAGTGATTCTTCACCGTATCGAGGAAATTTTGTGTTGTTTTCTGTGCACAGTTCAGAAAAGCAAGGTTTTAGTTTAGTTTTTTTTTCAATTGTGGTAGAATACATATACCATGAAATACACCATTGTGATCATTTTTAAGCGTAGAGTTCAGTGGCATTTAGTACACTCACACTGCTGTGCAACCATCTCCACCATCCATCCACAGGACTCTTCATCCTCCCAAACTGAAACCCTGTCCCCATTAAATACTAACCCTCACTCCTCCCCACCCCCAGCCCCTGACAACCACCCTTCTATTTTCTGTCTCTATGAATTTGACTACTCTAGGAACCTCATATTAAGTGGATCTCTGCAGTATTTGTCCTGTTGTGACTGACTTATTTTACTTAGCATAATGTCCTTAAGGTTTAACCATGTTGTAATGCATGTCAGAATTTCATTCCTTTTTAAGGCTGAATAATATTGCATGTATACACCACATTATGCTTATCCATTCATCAATTTTTTTTAATTTTTTAAACTTTTTATGTTTTTATGACATGGGGCTAGAACTTACAGACTGTGAGATCATGACCTGAGCTGAAATCGGACACTTAACCAACCAAGCCACCCAGGTTCCCCTATCCATTCATCTACTGATAAACCCTTGAGTTGTTTCTTACATTTTGGCTATCAGAAATATAGATGTACATTTGGCTTCTATCATATTCTATGAATATAGATGTACAAATATCTCTTTGAGGTGCCCGTGGGCAGCCTAGTTAGTTAGGTATGCAATTCTTGATTTTGGCTCAGGTCATGGTCTCACAGTTAATGGGTTGGAGCCCTGTGTCAGGTTCTGTGCTGATAGTGTGGAACCTGCTTGGGATTCTCTGTCTCCCTCTCTCTGCCTCTCCCCTGCTCCATGTTCTCTCTCTCTCTCTCTCTCTCTCTCTCTCTCTCTCTCTCTCTCTCTCTCTCTCTCACACACACACACACACACACACACACACACACACACACAATACTCTAGAACCTCAGCTGCCTTAATGATGAGACTTTGCTAGAAGAAGCAAAAGGAATCTCGGCTTAACATTATACTGATTCCCAGGATCCTGTAAGTCTGCTTAAACATACAAAAACTCCTTTGGAAACTTCCTTTATCTCAGCTCCCCCAAGATATATCCTGGAAATCATTCTCCAAACTTATGGCCCCTGATATGATATACATCTGAAGGTTCTTATGACTGAGGTTTCACTAAATGGTAATAAATGGCATTTTCCTAACAGCAGGTAGCTTTTCAACGTCCTGGAAACCATGCTTCTAATATACCTTAGAGACTTAGGCTATCCCTAACCCCTTCCCAACCTGAAGGCATATAATCAGTTACCCGTCACAATGCCAGTGTAGCTTTTTCTGCTCATGGGTCCTGTCCCTGTGCTTTAATAAATTACCTACCTTTTACATCAAAGATGTCTTCAAGAATTCTTTCTTGGCCTTTGGCTCTGGACCACACCACTATCAGCCCAAAACTCCAATCAGTATAGGCATCTGGTAGGTAGCTGACAGGCTATGGATCTGAGCTTAGGTAGAATCTAAAAGATAAATAAATAAATAAATGTGAGCTTTGGCTTGGCTTGTTAAGTTACCGTATTCCCTTTCACATGATTCCCGTGTTTTGGAACAACTATTTAAAAACATAATTATCATCTGTGTTTTCTTAGCCTACTTGTCTGCATCTTGTGTGAAGTCTCCTCTTTTGAACTCTTTTGGGATGCCTCTTGTATCCTTGGTTAGGCCATAAAGTCTTACTGGCTTGAGTTGCTATTGAGATTAATATAAGATCCTACTTGTCAATGATCAGATGATGGATCCATGGAATTGGCTATTTAAAACAACACTTTTTAGAGATGTCTCAACCTAAACAATTGTCTTTTGGGTACCTATAAAAGACCAAATTAAAAAGTAGATACAAGAAATTATAACAGCTAGCCTTAGGGACTCCCTTAACAAGATGAAAGAACAGCAATTAAACTTAAAACAAAATTAAAGTCTACATCCAACATAAATTCCTCTTCTTAAAATCCAGCCCTGTCCTCTTAGCAAATTACCTTAACTCCTAAAACTCCTCTACCTTCTCCAGAAAATCCCTTAAATTCGCAGTTGCCTGTTTTAGCTTCCTTTTTCCTATAAGCACTCGAGCCTAATCTATTTGCCCAGTGTATACAGTTACTCATGAAAGTGCCAAAAGCCAAAAAGTTAATTTAACAGAAGCTCTTGGGATGAACAATAATGCTTGTTTTGCTGGGTCCTAGAATCAAGCTCTGCCAGCTTCAAGCTTTCCTATGCAATGTTCTTTGCAGATGTATCCTAGAACTCCACCCTAAGAGTGTAGAACAGCAAATCTTTTTAAATTATAATGTCTTTTTACCTTCACTTTCAGAAAATCCTACCAAAAAAAAAAAAACCCAAACAAAAAACAAGAAAACAAACAAACAAAAAACCCCAGCTGAGACAGAGAGAGAGAAAAACCAACTTACATTCTTTCTCTGTCCCTTGATGCAAGTCTACCATTGAACTATAAACACCCGAGGAGGTAACTAACACTCTTAAAGCTAAGAAAAAGGGAAGAGGGGAGGCTTTTTAAAACTACAAAATGCTAGAAAAACTTCCTTGCTTAAATTCTATACTATAGACTCCTTCAGATTGCTTGTCAAGAACAAATACAAATCTTAAAAGTCTCCTCTGCAAGTGCCAGCAAAAAAACTTTTAGGTGGGTGACCTTAACTTGTTCCATCTGCCAGAGACACAATTATTTATAAACTAGTGAGATTTGTATTGCACTGATTCATAGTTCAAGTTTCAGAATGAAAGCTATGGAATCTGTTTGTATCTATCTGTATGTTTATGTTTATATATATGTATATGTGTGTTAGAGATATGGTATTTTTCTATCTCTGGATGGTATTGACAAAATTAATTTGTTAAAAGAGCTCTGTTCAGTTGGCTTTAAAAAAAGCATTTATGAGTTAAGTATTATAAAACTCACAGAAATATAAAAACTAACCCCAATTTTTTTCAAGTTCACATGATCTAAGATAATGTTCAGTAAATAAAAGCTAGTTTAAGTTTGTTGGTTTAATTAAATATGAATGTCTTCAGAGTTATCAGCCTTAAATGTAGTGTAAACATGCAACTTTTATTCTAGCTAGGTTTACTTAAAGTAAAATAACTCATATTATCTCTATCACAAAATTTGTCAGCCAGAAAAATAACTTAAGATGATGGATAGCTGTTTTAATGTCTCATGAAATTTCTGTGAATAATCAAAGTATTATTGTAAAGAACAGGTAAAGTAAACAGATGTAAGTGGGATAAAAATTTTTATATGAATGTTTCTATAATGATTGTTTCATGGTATGTCTAATTTAAAATAGTTACCCAAATCTCTTTGGTGAAATCCATGGTTGAGTTTTGCTAAATTAAATTAAATGATGGATAGTCATTAAATATTCAAATCATTTCCAAATAAGATAAAATACTAGAACATCAAGTACTGAGCATAGGCTTTCCACTTTTGCTTCCTTTTACAGAGGAACTAAAGACATTTTTTCCTATTAGTAAACAGGTTTTGTGTCACATTGAGAAGTTTACTGTGAATAAAATGTTTCTAGAAATCATAAAAAGTATTTAGAAATTTGCCAAGCCACAGAATACTAATATAAAATACAGTCTATAATAGTTTGCTTCTTTATTTGCACTAAAAATTAAGGTTTTTAAGGGTTAAAATTCTCACATGTGTCATTAAAACCACTAGAAATAATAAGGAAAACATCTCCACATCCAGGGAAAGCAGCATGTGTGTTTTCAGTAAATTAAGGTATGAGGAATGGAAATATATTTATGTGGAAGGAAAAGAAAGTAATTTTGTTCTAAAGGGAGGCTAATTATTTCAAAATGAGAAAAAGGAAAACCTAGGACAAAAATCTGAATGTAAAAAAGAAAGTTATGGATGGTTTGTGGCAAATAATCTTTGGAAAGGAAGTTTAATGTGTAGTCAAGCTGGCTAAAATTAAAATGAATGTTATTCAATCAAATGAATTTTTAATATAAAAAATAATATAGTGCAGAAATAAAATTTGTTTTTTTCTCTAAGTTAAAAGGAAAATGGTGTTTTTAGATTATTGGTCTGTTCTTAATAAGAAATTTAAACAAAGGTTTTTCTTTACCTTTTAAGTAATCTACTTAGAAAACAAGGATTTTGTGTCTTATGAACTGTGCTTTACCGTTTTCATTAGGTCTTGGATTACTTAAAGCCAAGTCTTCTCTACTAAAAGAACCAAATACGTATATGTTTGAGATAAAGATACAGATATTTTGAGAGAAAAATATTTCAGATAAAGAGCAAAATATATGCATATATTTTTGTAGCTATATTTGTATATATATTTGTATACCTACACATACACACACACACACACACACACACCTTGGATTGCAAGTAACTTACTCTGTGAGTATTCCACAAGATGAACAAACATTCTAATAAATTTTAACTTGATAAACAAGCAATGTCTTGCAATACAAGTAGTACATGATGTTGAATGTCACATGATCACAACTGAGCTGACGGTTCTTGAAATTCACTTTGATATACAAGTGTTTTGGATTACAGCCATGATTCTGGAATAAATCATCCTTGCAAACCAAGGTTAAATATATATATATGCATATATATATATATATATGCATATCTACGTGTGTGTGTGTGTATATATATACACTTGGTTAAACTGATATTGGAGTACTGTTTCACAATGGCCTATGATCCCATTCAATGAAGTGTTTTAAACCCTTTTTGATAAACTTTCCAAAATCAAATTCAAAATGGAGTCTTTTATAGGAAACCATCAAAACCCTCGAGGAGAAAGTAGGAAAAAACCTCCTAGACCTCCAACCGCAGCGATTTCCTACTCGACATATCACCAAAAGCAAGGGAAATGAAAGCAAAACTGAACCCTTGGGACCTCATCAAGATAAAAAGCTTCTGCAAGGCAAAGGAAACAATCTAGAAAACTAATAGGCAACCGACAGAATGGGAAAAGATAGTTGCAAATGACATATCAGATAAAGGGCTAGTATCTAAAATATACAAGGAACTCACCAAACTTCACACCCACAAAACAAATAACCCACTGAAGAAATGGGCAGAAGACATAAACAGACACTTCTCCAAAGAGGACATCCAGATGGCCAACAGGCACATGAAATGATGCTCAGTATCACTCATCATCAGGGAAACACAAATCAAAACCACACTGAGATACCACCTCACACTGGGCAGAGTGGCTAAAATGAACAAATCAAGAGTCTATAGATGCTGGCGAGGGTGTGGAGAGACAGGCACCCTCCTACACTGTTGGTGGGAATGTAAACTGGTGCATCCGCTCTGGAAAACAGTGTGGAGGTTCCTCAAAAAACTATCCATAGAACTCCCCTATCACCCAGCAATAGCACTGCTGGGGATTTACCCAAGGGATACAGAAGTGCTGATGCATATGAGCACATGTACCCCAATGTTCATAGCAGCACTGTCAACAATAGCCAAAACATGGAAAAAGCCTAAATGTCCATCACCTGATGAGTGGATCAAGAAGATGTGGTATATATACACAATGGAGTACTACATGGCAATGAGAAAGAATGAAATCTGGCCATTTGTAGGACAGTGGATGGACCTTGAGGGTATCATGCTAAGCGAAATAAGTCAGGGAGGGAAGGACAGATATCATATGGTTGCACTCATAGGTCTAACAGGAAAACAGGAGAAACCTAATGGAGGACCAGGGGGAGGGGAAGAGGGAAAGACAGTTGGGGAGAGAGAGGGACGCAAAACTTGAGAGACTATTGAATGCTGAAAATGAACTGAGGGTTGAAGGGGAAGGGGGAGAGGGGAAAAGATGTGGTGGTGATGGAGGAGGGCATTTGTGGGGAAGAGCACTGGGTGTTGTATGGAAACCAATTTGACAATAAACTATTTTTTAAAATGGAGTCTTTTAACCTAAAAGTAACAGGATTTTTGAAAAGTTTCCTGGGAAATCATTCACATAAATATATACATAAAGATGGGGCCCCCGGGTGGCTCAGTCAGTTAAGCGTCCAACTTCAGTTCAGGTTATGATCTCACAGTTAGTGAGTTTGAGCCCCATGTCGAGCTCTCTACTGACATCTCAGAGCCTGGAACCTCCTTCAGATTCTTTCTTTGCCCCCTGCCCCGGCCCCCACTAACACTCTCTCTAAAAAAAATAAATAAACATTAACAATTTTAAATAAATAAATAAATAAAAAGAGATGTTACACTAATTAGGCTTATTTGGCATGTTAAATTACATGGGAATCTTGTCAAATAAAAAATAATACTCTATCTTTTCATGTTGTATAAGTATTTGTGTTCTACAAATTGCATAAACTTCCTAGAAATCTAATATGTCCCGGTTTAATGTTACCAGTGGTAATTCCAGTTATTACCTTAAAAAGGTGTGTCACAGAAATAAAAAATTCTTTTTCAATTGCATTGTAATGAGTTCTCATCATATCTTTAATCAGAACCATTTTTAAGTCTTGTCATTTATAAATGGTATGATTTCACTCTGATTGTTTTGCAAGTGTTTGTAAAAGTGCTTCATCTACATAGGAGACTCATGGAAAACACTCTAGAATACAGGTTTCTGATAACTTTAGGATATAAACAAAAAAACTGAACTGGGTAAAAATTCCCAGAGCTAGGGGTGCCTGGGGGGCTCAGTCAGTTAAGCGTCCAGCTTCAGCTCAGGTCATGATCTCAAAGTTCATGGGTTCGAGCCCTGTGTCAGGCTCTGTGCTGACAGCTAGCTCAGAGCCTGGAGCCTGTTTTGGATTCTGTATCTTCCTCTCTCTCTGACCCTCCCCTGCTCACACTGTCTCTCTCTGTCTCTCAAAAATAAATAAAAAACATTAAAAAAATTCCCAGAGCTAATATAAAAACTTGGATTCTAACAGAACAAATATTAATTATATGAGACTAAATGAATTGAAGAGCAGAATTATTTTTTATGACTTTTTGTTGAGACATTGCTGATTTTTTACAATTATTTTCTCTTCCCAGATTTAAGGAAACCTTTTTATCTTTCCTCTTTGGCTACCCATGACTTACAGCAATTTGGCAAAATATACATTTGCAAATAAAAATGAAACATTTATCTCTTTCTCTCTACCTTCTCCCTTCAAAATTCAGAAACTCTCAGTGGGTACTATTATTTTCATTGCAATATAGTTATTTCCATAATTTTAATAAGAATCTGTTCTCCTTAAAATAGGACACAATTGGAAACATTGTTTATATGACTGGAATGTCAATTTTGAGAAAGACACATAGATATGACCAGATAGCTAAGATGGACTCTATGTACCCAATAAAGCCTCATGGAAATATCATTCTGGTAACCTGTTTACAGGGTTCCCAGCAGTCTTACCAGATGTGAAAGGAAAGTAATTTCCTGGCAGGCCCAGGAACCTCAGGATAATTTGGGGATTTCAAGAGGAAAGGAACTCACCTGAATTTGCAGGTATTACTGGCAAAATTCCATGGCAAGTTCTTAGCCTGGCTTCCTAGCCTGGAGAGGCTTTTAACTGTTCAATATGAGATTTCTTATGAAAAGTTCCAACAAATCTGACTTAAAAGAGCCTACATGATTAATCACTATTCTTGCTGCACAAATGAAATCAGACTAATTTTATTGAAATGGGACCTAATTTACATACACATTAGCTCACTATAATTAGCTTTAATAAAAATGGGACTGATGACAGGGCACCTGGGTGGCCCAGTCACTTAAGCATCTTAGGCTCAGGTCATGACTTCAAAGCATCTGAGTTGGAGCTCCACATCATCGGGCTCTGTGCTGGCCTTCTCAAGACCCTGGAGTCTGCTTCAGATTCTGTGTCTCCTTTTCTCTCTGCCCCTCCCTCACTCATGCTCTGTCTCTCTTTTTCAAAAATAAATATATATTAAAAAAAATTTAATTTAAAAATAGGAGTGATTATAAGACGAAAAAGTATGTGTGAGTGGCAACTATAATAAACACTCATGGAGACTGGATTCTAGTTCTCTTGTCTTTGAGGTTTTGTTTTCTACCTGTAAACTGGTCATATAATAAATTTTTCTAGTTTCCTCCAGTATTTGGCTACAACTCTCCAAACTAACATTTCTAATTCTTCTCCCACTCTTCTGACTTGTAATTATTAAAAACTAGTTGGACAATTCTATATAAACTGTAGATAAATCATAACAACAGCTCCTGTATAGACAATCTTCCTGCCTGTTGCTGTGTGAAATACTTGGAATGATCACCAGGGACATTCAGACTGCACACCAGGAAAAATCTGTCAGATGGCCATTGCCTCAGTCACTCTATCTGAAGATGCTTTGAGCCTGACATCTAACATCTTCTCGATTGAGTACACTCAGAACTCAGAAACTGGTTTATAATTTGCTCTAATCATTAACCATTGTTTTTCTTTTGTTTCCATAAAAATGTCTCTTATTAAATACCTGATTTCTTATACCGTGGCCTAACTTTGGAAGCCCACCTGAATCCCTGCTTCAACTGTTCTCAGGACTAAAACACTTGTTAGATGAGATATGGAACAGTCTACTACTCACCTATTACTCCACTTCACAGCAATCAGCTCAGTTTTTAACATGTAAAACTTCTGGGGAAGTTTCAGAGGAGGACATTTATGGGGCACAGGAAGTTGGCCCCAAAATATGCCACTTTGACATATTGATTATTTTTAATTAAAGTTACTTAAGAAAGAGCCAGTTCAAGAAGGATAGTCTGAGCCTCATCTTTCCTCCTGAAAGTAGAAAGTAAATTCCTCATGTGAAGGGTACCCCCACTGAACCTGGAGGTAGAAGTCATCCTTACCATCAGAGATAGAAAATTCAAGGCTAAGAAAATTGTATGAAAAACTTTTCCTAATTTTCTTTCCTAGTTTTCTACTCCATGACCTAACCCCTTTTTCTCCTCAATTATTTATAAATTTAGTGTTTCTTTGTCTACAAGATATAAAATCTGCCTGCTTTTTTCACTTCTGGATTTCATATTTCTATGAGCTCTTATACATATGGATTAAAATTGTTTTCTTTTCTTATCTTTCTTATGTCTATTTAATTATTAGATCAGCCAAAGGACCTAGAAAGGAAGAAAGGTAAAGTTTTCCTCCCCTATAATATCAAAATGTACTTGTAGACTTTTCTCCTTCCCAGAGTGAAGACATGAAGTTGGGAATCCCAGAGGTGAATAAGCATATCATCTTCTCCTGGTAGGCTAGCACAGCTGGGCAAGAGTAGGGATAGCTTCCCTAAGGGTAGAGAGGAAAGGTACAGGTTGAAGACTTTAAACTGACTTTTTAATCCAAGTGTTAAAAAGAATGTTGCAATACAGATGAGTTGTACTCCTCTAGCACATTTTAGGCCATAGCTTATTGCATCCAAGGCTGATCAGTCAAGCTTGGATGACTTGCAACCCCTACACCAAACCATAATAGCTGCTCATGATCACCTGAGGCCTGTTCTCAAAAGTGCTCCCTTACTCTTAGGACTTAGGCGCCAGGTGAGGTTACAGACTGCTGCCTCCTGAGTTCTTTGCCAGTGAGGAAAAGAAGCATTGGTAGCCTTCTCCATGTCATTTCTGAAGACCCCTTTCTTTCCTGATCTTATCCTTTATTTTACTTTCATTACTTTGCCAGTTCCCACCATTGGCATCTGGAATGGAGAATGGGAAGAAAGAGGGAGGGAGAAAGGAAAAAAAGAGGCATCTGCCATTGCCTTGTTTGCACACTTCAAAGGATTTACTAATGAGTCTTCCTATTGTCTAAGCTTCTTGTCTATACCTGGGTTTTGCAATCTACACACCCAGGGAGATCACAGAAAACTGGAGGAGCCTTTCACAACAGAACAGAATGGCTTCCCCCACCCTTTACAGTAGAATCAAAGAGGTGATTGTCAAAGGCAAATGATTTTGACTTGGAAGACTCACACAACTATTGGAACAGGCTCAGTGAAAAGGGAAAGACAGTGCATTGTTAGAGAAAAGCAGGAAGATGGGGAAAGAGGCTTGTTGAAAGCCAAGTTAAAATTAAGTTTTATAAAGATAACCTCTCCACATATTTGCTTACCTCTACTGCCTGACATCCTTATGCAGTGGTGAGTCCAAGGAGAATACTATGAATTTCCTTGTCATATCTATTCCCTACTCCTCTCTCTATCCAATGATTGCTAACTGGTGGGGACAATTTTGGCAACATTTGACAATGTCTGGAGGTATTTTGGGTTCCAACAACTGAGAGGAGGAAGTTACTGTATCTAATAGGTACTGCTAATATCCTACAACGCACAGGACAGTCCCCACAACAAAGACTTAATCTGGCCCAAAATATCAAAAGTGCCAAGGGTGAGAATCCCTTCCATAGGTATATATTCCTTGCATGAGTGGAATTAGAAGCACAATATTTATGCACTTTGAGGTGGTTTCTGAGAAGTGTTTCATTGTTGGTATTTCTGGGAAGTTTTATCTTCCTATTCATCACCACCATACTTACCTCTTGTTGTCAGACTGAGGGAGGCTGCCTCAAGGTCTTCTAAAGCCTTAGAATTACATCATAAATCTCATATACAGCCTTCTGATGGATCCATGCATTTCCTATGTTATTATTCTTCCTTTATTATCTTCATGATCTATGTTTTTCTCTTCCATATTATCTTATTTTCCCCTATGTAATTTCTAGCATTTATTTTTACTTCTTTCCTCATTATAAACAGAGGAAATCCCAGGCTCCTGAACCAGGGGTGATGGAAATGTTTTGACTGGAGTAGGATATTTAAGAATCATATCTGGGGTGCCTGGTGGCTCAGTAGGTTAAGCATCCAATTCTTGATTTTGGCGCAGATTATGATCTCATGGTTCGTCAGTTTGAGCCCCTGTAGGGCTCTGTGATAATAGTTCAAAGCGTCCTTAAGATTCTCCCTCTCTCTTTGCCCTTCCTCTGCTCACACTCCCTCTGTCTCTCTCAAAATAAATAAACTTAAAAAAAGAATCATATCAAATGCATTACATGATCACAGTGAATCTCTCATTTTAATAAGAGACTTTTTTATTTTCTGGTTGCTGCTAAGTAGGCAATCAAATCACTTTATGTGTAAGACTACCATAGATAGAGGGATGTTGTGCTACAGTTGAAATTCTGTTTCCTGAAAGAGAAGGGAAGAGTGGGTGAGAAACTTTTCAGGATCATGCATCATAGGTAACTATGAATAATTACTTAAATTGGTGATGAAAACATAACACACTAAATACAAAGAAAATGTAGGGTGACTGAGTGGCTCAGAGCCTGGAGGCTGCTTAGGATTCTGTGTCTCCCCCTCTCTCTGCTCTCCCTCTTCTCTCTCATAAATAAATAAACATTAAAAAAATTTTAAATAACAAAATTCATCATAAAAATTTATGTGAGGTTGGAGATCTCCTCATTTTATTAATGTTATCAATAAAGTTATCATGAAGGAGTCTTTGTAGTGTTCAACCCAGTGATTAGTTCCAAAAGGCTGAACATCTGGGTATTAGCCCAAGACTGGACAATTTGGAGAGACTTATGAGTCAGAAAATTTTTGAGATTTATGTATGCAAAAGAACAGATTTGTACATCAGTGATTATGTTCAGGTACAAAAAATACATAGATGAGAAAATGTTCTGAAACTCAACCCAAAATCCTATCTGTGGAGAATGTCTGAGTCTTTCTTCAGTACAATTCCATATATGTTTTAATTATTTATAAACTTTGAAACAAAGAAGTGTAACAATATAAAAAATGTCTTATAGAATCCAAGATAATGTGTACTGGACTGTCTGTATACTGAAGGAAGATACCCACTACTTTCCAGCCAGCATCCAGGATGCCATGATGTCGTGTTACACCTACACACTGTGTGATGCTAGTGTGAAGATGCTGGAAATGTGACAAAGATACCCTTAGTGAGCAGAATTCCATTTGCATGTTTCTTTTGCTTGCATGTGATCTCTATATGACAAAGGATGACTGATACAAGTGTGTGCATGTGCATGTTTGTGTTTGTGTATACAGCGATAGCTAGACCTAGGTTAAGCTCAGCTAAGAGGTAAGAAGGCTAAACTTCCAGTGGTCTAAGAAAGTACCCAGAAAATCTGGCTTGAGCTACAACATAGTAATTAAGTTATTGGATCTCTGCCTTCTACTAGGACTTGCTATAGCACACATGGCTTTCAACAATCCACAAACATTTTTGAGTTCTCACTGTGTATTGGTCACTTTGATAAGCACTAAGTATATGTTGGTGGATAAAGTAGACAATGTTCTGTCCTAATCCTCATAGGGTAAGTAACCACTTGGCTGCTTACTTTCTCTCTTTCAAAACTTCCATAAAATTACATCTTAGTTAAAAACAGAAAGCTATGGAACACAAACAACAAAGATATTGCAAGAGGACACCATAAAAACCATATGGGGTGTCTATCACTCTCTTAAAAATCTTTTAGCTTAAAAACCTAAGAAAAGATACATTTTACAGCAAAGTATAGAAATTTGAATGGTAGTCTGAGATTAAGTTTAGTCCATCATTGAGGTTCATATCCCTGTGGGAATGTCAAATGAAATAAAAGGATGTGGAGCTTTGGAATCATTTAGGAATGAACTCATCCTTGAGGGAGACAGAGCTGGGAATTTTAGTTACATGCCAGTAACCAAACCTCCTTCATGGGACAGAAGTGGCTCTGAGTACCCCTTTGGGTGAGCAGGCCAGATAGGTCCAGGACCAGCCAAGCCATAAGACTCATCTCTGAGCCTTGTGAAAAGAGAAACTGAGACTGAAGGTGAAGACACTGTCTTCATGAAGATACAGTGGGTCTAGCACAGTGATCAAGAATGGTAGAGGGGTAGAGATCTTAGGTTGTCTTTGGCAAAAAGGATCAGAAATACACAAAAAGATTTTTCATTTTGAAGGTTGGCAGCTGTAGGAACACAGAGATGACACTCCTGACTCAAACATCAGTGTCGTCCCTGGGAGTAGAATTTGGTGAAGTATTATCTTCAAATGTCTTTCTTCCAGAGACTTTATTATCAGTTCTATTGTGTCTTCCCACTGCACTCATTTGCAAAATTCATGTGTTGAAGTTCTAACCCCATAGTACCTTTGAGTGTGACTATATTTGGAGATCGGGTCTTTATAAAGATATTTAATGTAAAATGAAGCCGCATGGTTAAATCCTAATCCAACTGTTCTTCTTTTAAGAGGAGTGGATACAGACATACATACTGACCAAAAGGTGACAATGTGAGAATACAATATGGAGGCAAGCCAAAGAGAGAGGTCTCAGAAGAAAACAACCCTGCCAACACCTTGGTCTCAGACTTCCAGCCTCCAGAACTGTAAGATAATAAATCTATTATTTAAGCTATCTGGTCTGTGGTATTTTATTATAACGGCCTAAGCAGACTAATACAGATCCTGATAAGAAGGGAATGGGTTAGAAGAACATTATAAGACTCTTCATGAGTACTCATGAGAGAAGCCTTGGAACCTTGCAAAACAACTGTGTATTTTCAGGAGATACTCAAGAGCAAGCATAATGTAGATGAAAATACAGGATGTTTCCAAGGACCAAGAGAGGTGAACATTCATTTTCTTTCACAATATTAATTTTAACATCTCAAGTTTTTAATTTTAAAAAGTTGAAGTTTTGGAGCACTTGGGTGGTTCAGTTGGTTAATCACCATACTCTAAACTTTGGCCCAGGTCATGGTCTCACAGTTGGTGAGATTGAGCTCCCATTTGCCTCTGCTCTGACAGCAAGGCTCCTGTCTGGGATTCTCTCTCTCCCTCTTCCTCTGCTCCTCCTCACACCAACTCACATACACACATGTGATTTCTCTCCCTCTCCCTCTCTCAAGATAAATAAACATTTTTTAAAAATTGAAGTTTTGGAAGAAAAATATTAATTCCTGTTTATTGTTTTTGTAGCAGGTCTAAGTTCCTTTTGTGATCTAGTCAAAGTTTCAAAGAGTATGGAGAACATACTTTTAACAATAATAACACTAATAAAGTACTGATGACTTATTTCATAGCAAGCATAACACAAAGAATTTTGCATAGATGATCTTTATTTTGAAAAAAAAGGAAGAAAAAAAAGCCTATAACGCATTCTTCAATTTTAAAGGTGGAGAAACTAAGGTTCAGAGAGACCAACTTCCTGCCCAAAGTCAAACTGTGATAAGTGCTGAATTTGGATTAGCCCAGGTGAGCCTAGCTGCAGAGACCTTATTTTTCCCACGATACCCCACTGCTTTCCAAATCACTAACTATGGATGAGAAAGAATTGTCCACAGCAGCCAGCATGGTGCATGCTCTTTGGCGGTGTTTGTCAGTAGGCTTGAGGCTTCAGGATGAAAAACTGGAGGAGAAGAAGCTAAATCAGAATAGAGAACCCAGAGCTGGGCCCACAAATGTACGGTCAATTAATTTTTGACAAAGCAGGAAAGAGTATCCGATGGAAAAAAGACTGCCTCTTTAGCAGGTGGTACTGGGAAAACTGGACAGCAACATGTAGAAGAATGAAACTAGACCAGTCTCTTACACCATACACAAAAATAAAATCAAAATGGCTGAAGGACCTGAATGTGAGACAGGAAACCATCAAAACCCTCGAGGAGAAAGTAGGAAAAAACCTCCTAGACCTCCACCGCAGCAATCTCCTACTCGACACATCCTCAAAGGCAAGGGAAATTAAAGCAAAACTGAACCCTTGGGACTTCATCGAGATAAAAAGTTTCTGCAAGGCAAAGGAAACAATCAAGAAAACTAATAGGCTACCGACAGAATGGGAAAAGATAGTTGCAAGTGACATATCAGATAAAGGGCTAATACTGAAAATGTACAAGGAACTCACCAAACTTCACACTCACAAAACAAATAATCCAGTGAAGAAATGGGCAGAAGACATGAACAGACACTTCTCCAAAGAGGACATCCAGATGGCCTACAGACACATAAAACGATGCTCAACATCACTCATCATCAGGGAAACGCAAATCAAAACCACATTGAGATACCACCTCACGACAGTCAGAGTGGCTAAAATGAACAAAGCAAGAGACTATAGATGTTGGAGAGGGTGTGGAGAGATGGGCACCCTCCTACACTGTTGGTGGCAATGTAAACTGGTGCAGCCACTCTGGAAAACAGTGTGGAGGTTCCTCAAAAAACTATCCATCGAACTCCCTTATGACCCAGCAATAGCACTGCTGGGGATTTACCCAAGAGAGACAGAAATGCTGATGCATAGGAGCACATGTACCCCAATGTTTATAGCAGCAATGTCAACAATAGCCAAAACATGGAAGGAGCCTAAATGTCCATCACCTGACGAATGGATCAAGAAGATGTGGTATATATTCACGATGGAGTACTACATGGCAATGAGAGGGAATGACATATGGCCTTTTGTAGGAAAGTGGATGGACCTTGAGGGTGTCATGCTGAGTGAGGTAAGCCAGGCAGAGAAGGACAGAAACCATATGTTTGCACTCATAGGTCTAGCAGGAAAACAGGAGAGACCTAATGGAGAACCAGGGGGAGCGGAAGAGAGAGAGAGAGTTGGGGAGAGAGAGGGATGCAAGGCTTGAGAGACTATTGAATGCTGAAAATGAACTGAGAGTTGAAGGGGAAGGGGGGGGGGATAAGAGGTGGTGGTGATGGGGGAGGGCACTTAAGGGGAGGAGCACTGGGTGTTATATGGAAAACAATTTAACAATAAAATATTATGGAAGAAAAAAAGAAAAAAAAAGAAAGCTGAGATTTACTATCAAAACTAAAATCTCATTTGGTAGAACAGAATAAAGACGCTAGCCATAGAAATGTACTGAGCCTTGGGGCACCTGGGTGGCTCAGTCAGTTAAGTGTCCAACTTTGGCTCAGGCTATGATCTCATGGTTCATGAGTTTGAGCCCTTCATTGTACTCTGTGTTGACTGCTCACAGCTCACAGCTCGGAGCCTGGAGCCTGCTTCAGATTCTGTGTCTTTCCCTCTCTCTTTCTTAAAATAAATAAATAAACATTTTTTAAAAGAAATCCACTGAGCCTTTCGTTTTAAAGATGCTAGTGACTGGAAACATTTCTGTCTTCAGTAGCAACCTCTCGCCCAACACCTGGCACAATGTCTCCATCAGTCTCAGCGACTGAGATAACAAGAAGCCGATAATAAGACACTTCCTCCTCAGCCCATAGAGTTGCCTATTATGTCATCAGAGGGTCCTGAGGAAAGGTCAGTCAAAGCTTAAGCAGCACCCACAGAGTTGAACATCTGAGCTTAGAAGTCAAAGAGAGCTAGTCTCTTTGAAAGTAAGGGAAGTTCAATTATTTTTTAAAACTGGCAGAAGTCCAGGACATGAGGATGTTTTCTTTCCTTTGTATAAGGCAAACAAGCAAGAGGGAAAAGTATGTATGTTTGGAGAGGGCAAGAAGGGGAGATACTATTTTGGTGCCTGACAGCAAGCAACAGAGACACGCAAAGGATCCTGACCTTCCTCAAAGCTGCTGGTCAGAGGGCATGCCAGAGGCCATGGGGAGTGGCTTAAGGTAAGCTTTGCTTGGGAAAAAGGCTTTGAGGTGATTGTACCAGAGGGAAGGCACACCAATAATTTCTTTGGTCTTCTTCCATGTGGAAGATGGGGTGGGTGGGGAGAAGGGCAAAGAAATTCAAACAAGGATAAGAGATTTCTGTCTGAAAGTATTAGTGTAATCAAGAAATGACCTGTGGTGTTTCATGCAAGTGTGTGTGTGCGTGTGTGTATGTGTGTGTAGCAATAGAAGGCAGAAAATTTAAAAATATTGTAATGATTTGCTCATGAAAGCACTCATCATTTTTAACAACATGATTAAAATTGTTGCTAAACAAGTACAAACTCTGCCAAGAGAAAAGGTTGAAAATTTGGAAAGAAAATTGAACGACTCAAGTGATATCTGATAGATATTCACAACCCACCTGGAACTGTTCATGGAGCTTCATATCTGTCAAAGATTTAGCAGGAATTATCTTTGTGCGAGAGGCCTACTTTAGACATTGTGTTTCCCAGTGAACAGATGGTAAAACTGAAAAACAGAGCATGTTAGTACTCTATTTTCTAGCTTATGTTCTTTCAGTCTTTCAATATTCCTTAGATTCTGTGCAGATACCATTCTAATTTAGCTACAAGAAAAGATATTATAAAATTACTAAGAGAGGCGCCTGGGTGGCTCAATTGGTTAAGCGTCCTGTTTCGCCTCAGGTCATGATCTTATGGTTCGTGGGTTCAAGCCCCACGTTGGGCTCTGTGCTGACAGCTAGCTCAGACCCTGGAGCCTGCTTCAGATTCTGTATCTCCCTCTCTCTCTGACCCTCCCCTGCTCACGCTGTCTCTCTCTGTCTCTCAAAAATAAATTAAAAACATTAAAAAAAGAAAAAGAAAAGAAAATTACCAACAAACTTCCAATTCTATAGGATTTTCTCAATACAGGAGAAAGGTGCAACGTGAGTACCTGGTGACACAGTCTGAAAACTTAGGTGTGGAAGAAATGGACTCCATTTTTGAATAGTTAAGGCCAATATGTATTAAGAGCCAACATTCCATTGGTACAAGATTCTGGTGGGAATACATAGTTGACAAAAGCTATCCAGGTAAATCTCAAGAGAACCACTAAGAGAAAATGTAGAACCTGAGCTGGATAGAAATTTAGGAAGAATTTGGACAACAGGAAAGAAAGAAAATGAGGGTTCAAGATATAAGTGGGAGATCTGCAAAAGCCACAATCTTTCTATTTTCCAGCGCAGATTAATCTTGGAAGCATATATTACTTTAGGCTTCTTTGGAGAAATGTATTCTTCCCAAATATTCTTTGGGTACTGTTTATCTGAAGATGCAAAAGATAGCTGAGTGGTACAATCTATTTTCTATTTTCTAATTAATATAATTTATTTTCTCGAGGCTTTAAGCAGAAAATCTTGGGAATTTTGGTAACAAAAAATTAAAAATTATAATTTTCTAGCAAAAGAGGTTAAAATTCATTTAAATGAAGAGTACTTAAATGGAGAATATTTCACAATATATGTTTGATGATTATATATATATATATAGAATTTGCCATTTTTAGTCCAAATTTTATGTTGAAACTCTTGTTCAGAATCTATAACATATTTTTCTCAAAAAACCCTGCCAAAATGGTTACAAAGTTTCAGATTAATCCATAAATTCTGATTAATCTACAAAGGAGCTGATTTTGAACATTGATAACGCTATTTATCCTAACCAGTGCTTGTCACATAATGGACACTTATGATTATTCTACTTTCAATCTTTCTTTTTCCCACTCATTCACAGTAAACTCTTTTAAGGAAATAGGAAAAGAACTTATGTTTATTGCATTTCGGCTCTAGGAAGGGTACTTTCACTCATTAATTCCATAAATTCCCCAAATCCTATGAGATAATAACATTTCCCATTTCTCAAAGTGGGAGACCTAAAATTTCTCAGCAAAATGAGATCTGAGTTCCAAGATGCAATGCCAAGAGCGTCTCTCCTTCCTTTAGCAGCACTAAGAATCCTCCCTAATCCTCAGTGACCAGGAGGCAGGGCCAGGATAACATTCTTTCCATGGGACAGGACCTCAGAGGATTGAATGTCCAGGATCAGAAGGGGAAGGGCAAAGAAGCTAGTCAGCCACATGTACAAAAACTGGACTGGCTACGTATTTTAAGAGGGAGAAAACAAACTCTGTCCTGATTTGTCTCCATTATAAAAATTCTACATATGGAATAGCACATGCTCTTTATTGACATGCATCAGTTTTGTCACCAAATAAAAATATTCTAATTTTGGAATATTCAGAATTATTATTATTATATTCAGAAGAAAATATACCGCCTTTATTTTGTGAAGAATAGCAAAATTTTTAATGCCACCTACCCCCAATGAACACATAAAAAATGCCCATAGAAAGCCAGCTATAAACATATACCAAGTTCAGTGACCCTGAAGCCATTTTATGACAGCATCACTCAAGTAAAAACTTTCTTATATCTGTTCACTGTCTTACCACCCTTTGACTATGCCCAGGTTGGAAAGTTGGAAACAAAGTGGAGAAATAGATAAGAACCAAGCCCATCTTTCCCCATACTGATGTCACAACTATAAGGCAGGCTCCAGCCCACCCAAGCTTGGTACAGGCAGCTGATGTTTTGATACAATATTGCCTAGAGCTCTGTTTATCATTTGGACTGAACTTTGTAATTGCCTGATTACATTTGCCCTTAAATATTACAGTATGGATAGAATTTTCAATTACAAAACAGTGAGTAGAATGTCATGGAGATGGCTTAGTTTTTCATCCAGGAGTAGAAGACAACCTTTAAACTGCATTGAGCAAATTTAAATAGGTAGCAGAACACAAAAGTAAAAGTTGCTTTTATGATTACATTCCCTAAATCTTGCTTTTTAATGCACTAGTTCCACAGTTACCAAAACGCTTCTTCAACTTTCAAGTTCACTTACAATCATTTCACTGAAGAAGATGGAGCAGATTCAGAGTGCAAACTTAAAGCTAAAAAAGCTCATTTAGACATCATTGTTTGCAAAACAAATATCTCTTGGGAAGTGGGTCTATCCCTTTCTTCCTTGACTCTTTTCCCTTCCTTTCTTATTTGAGGTGTTCTGGGTGATTCTGATACCTCTCACTCCTTGCTTGGAGCATTTTCTCAGATATTCAACATGACTTTTGTTCTGAATCCATTTAAGCCCCACCCTCTCCTTCTCCAACTTGAACTGCTTTGCCTTAATAAGAGGTGGGAAGGAAGTCACAGTTTCTGCCATTCTGTATGTCAAAGGAGGTTTGTTTATTCTTCTAGTAAAGTCAATAGACAGCTGACTTCCTGCCAAGGACTGCATTCTGGGACAAGAAAGACAAGCTGATAAAAGCATTGGTTGCAGGCAATTGTTCTGAAAAGTATGCTAATGGTGCACCTGATAACTACTTTCTTCTGTAAACCCATCTATAGAGGAGAAAGTGTGGGTGTTCAATGAATCAAGAAAATTTGGGTTGCCTTTCACCACCATACTAACAGGAACCTTTTGGCCTTAACCTGGGGATTCTGGAGTGGAAGTACACTGGCCACTCCAGAAAGAAGTGACACTGAAGACCACACTTCCCTATTCCAACCCAGAACCCATGACTACAACTTTTTAGGGTATGTTTGACTGGAGTTCTAAGTAAGGCAGGGTTCAGGTTTCCAATGACTTGTCTCTACTGGCATTTGCCAGTTCAAGTCTCCTTTGAGGCGCTGATGCTTAAACTATATTCCAGTAGCATTTTGGCTTTATTCTTCTGGGACTCTGAACACACCTGGAATTATTTAGTATCTATCTTCCCAAAGGATTTTAGAGAAGGAATGGCAGCCTTTCCCTTGTTGATACATAGCATTCTCTCTCTCTGTTGCTTTGTCATAATTAATACTGAATATATAAGATTGAAAATAACTACTGCAATGATCAGAAAATGGCATACACACAGTTGCTCTTTGTACTTTAGCAAATGGTTGGATGTAGAGATGAGTTTAAGATCTAGGTTCTGGAATTCCTGTCCCTGGTTTTCTGCACTCATCTCCACCACATGCTATTCTCTTCTAGTTCTCTTCCAAGGGAAATGCATGCTTCATGGCTTACCACTGGTAAACACAGCATGTCTCCAGATAATCATATGAAGAAAGAGAAGTGAATTGACCAAAGTATTCCTAAACAGCATACATCATTTCCCTCACTGTATACACTATACAAAGAGCTACAAGGAGAAGAAAGCAAAGTGCTGATTGCAGCAATAATTGGAGAGCAGCTATGTCACTTAAAGAACAAAGCAACATATATATTTATATGCATATTTAAATGGATATTTAAATGCAGCTGGTACCAAAACATCCCATAGATGTAAGTTTTTTGGTAAAAAAGTAAAATGCCAAGAACTCAGAAAAAAATGCTGAATCATCACATGATTCCCTTTGTTCAGTTGGACTTGACCATGGAGAATTAGACCTTCGATGTAAAACCAAAGACCCATCTTCTGAGACATAGCATTCCCACAGAGGAGTAATCTGACATCCCATTGATTTGGATCCTCCAACATCTTAGCAAGTGTAATGAGCAGAGATTAGAAAATAACTTAGGAGTATTTGTCCTAGAGTATTTAGCTCTCCATTTGGGCCAAGTATCCTTTTTTTTTTTAAAAAAGAGATCTTTATTCTAACTAAGCAACTAAACTGGTTTGACTCAGATAAAATTACTCAACAATGGCAACGCAGACATGAGTATTTGAAAAAATACCATTGCCTGACTCGTGGAATCTATCAGGAAGTTGGAAGGTAAAGGGAATGGGCATGAGCAAGCATTCAAGGCCTATCTTGTGTAAGACACTTTAACACATGTGTCATTTATGTTTTTTAATTTTTTAATGTTTTTATTTATTTTTGAGAGAGAGAGACAGCGTGACCAGGGGACGGTCAGAGAGAGAAGGAGTCACAAGATCTGATGACAGGCTCCAGGTTTTGAGCTAGCTGTCAGCACAACGCCTGACTTGGGGCTCAAACCCACGAATGGTGAGATCATGACCTGAGCTGAAGTTGGACGCTTAACCGACTGAGCCACCCAGGCGCCCCTAACACATGTGCTATTTAATTCTAATATTCTTTTGAGTTTTTTAAAAATTATTTCCCCCATTATACAGTAAAACAAACAGAATCAGGGAGGGTAAGTAGTTTAGACAGGCAGCAGAGCAGGATTTAAACCCTGACCCCCTGACATGTGAATCTAGCCATGCTCTACCCAGGACTCAATGTTTACCTGCTTTACTATTATCAGGCAAATTTGAGGTCAATAAAGATTTTATTTATCACCATAATCACATTATCTCAGAAATTGTTATGGTTTACTTACACTTTGATACTTCAATATGTATTTCATGTTTTCTAAAGCAAAATGTGTTTTTTAAAATTATATAAATATTCTGTTAACTTTTCTTAATAGTTTGTAGGTTCCTGTACATTTAATGTTCTCATGCTGTTTATGACTTTTCAACATAAGCCTTCCTTCCTACATTTGTTTGCCCAGCTCTTTGATTATTCAGGCTTTCAGACCTATCTATACTCAGACTAGCTAACCCAAGAAAGCATCACTGTCTTACACCAGATTCAGCCCATTATTATGTTTTTAAAAATATTTATTCATTTATTTGTGTGTGTGTGTGTGTGTGTGTGTGTGTGTGTGTGTGTGAGAGAGAGAGAGAGAGAGAGAGAGAGAGAGAGAGAGAGAGACAGACTGGGAAGTCCAGGCAGTATCTGCACTATCAGTGTAGAGCTAGATGTGGGGCTTAAACTCACAAACCATAAAATCATGTCCTGAGCCAAAATCAAGAATCTAATGCTTAATCTACTGAGTTCCCAGGTGCCCCTATTGTTATTATTTTATTATTATTTTACACACCACTTGACCTCATTTTCAACCAAGATTTTCACCCCTGATATGAGTCAGAACTTTGGTTCAAACCTTAAAGGGGGCAGGATCAGAAGTTACAGCTCTCAAGAAAGCCTCTATTAATGACCCATCCTGACTTCCAAAGAGGTAGAGAGAATAATCAAAACCATTTAGATTGAGGATTGCCTACTATGAAGCCTAACATTATAAGAGAGACTAACAGACTCAAAACCTAGCCATGACTCTGAGGTCTCTGAAGAGACAGCAGTGATATGACTCATGATTTTTTTCTGATGGCAATGGAATTTAAAAAGGAAGATATCTGTACGCCTATGTTCACAGCAGCATTATTCACAGTAGCAAAAAAAGGTGGAAGGAACTCAAGTATCCAGCAATGGATACATGAATAAATAAAATGTGGCATAATGATACAATGGAATAGAATTCTGGGGAAAATTCTGACACATGAAACAATATAGATTGATCTTAAAGACATTATACTAAAATAAGTCAGCCGAAACACAACCAGTATTGTGTGATTTTCCTTATATAAAGTTCCTAGAATGGTCAAATTCGGAGACAGAAAGTGAAATGGTGGTTGCCAGGGCTGGGAGGAGGTAGGAATGGGGGTTATTGTTTAATGGAATTAAACAATACATACTTTCAGTTTGCGAGATGAAAAGGATTTTGTGGATGGATGGTGGTGATGGTTGCACAACAATGTAAACACACTGAATGCCAGTGAACTGTACACTTAAACATAAGATGGTACATTTTGTGTTGTGTATATATTACCACAACTGAAAAAGAAATTCAAGATACACTTCTTTCCCCCTTCCCCCATCAAACGGGTTGGTTATATCGTTTGTTTCTAGCCATAGTGCCTGGAGAATATTATGGAAGAACTATTTTTGGTATGCAAAAGACAAACCTTTATTTTGTCCTGGACCCTGCCCTGATTCCCCATATCTTAGACTATTTAAATAAGAGAATACTATTTTTAGGAACTGGGAATGTACTTTAAAATAATTGTGTTTAAATGAAGTTGCTTTTACAGCACCAAAGACTTAATCATCCATTTCCTATATAAAAGGTAGCTACTTTTCTGCATGGACCTCAAGTATACTGTAGTATAGAGGTGGAATTTAAGTAAAGGTATTAAGCAGGCTGTGTTTTAGCTTATAGGCAAGTAATAAATTGTATCATGTATCTTGAATGTATCATAGATAAG
>PJEM01008853.1:0-53553 GCA_004023845.1 Helogale parvula
GCCCCCGGCCCCGCCAGCCCCCGGCCCGTCTGTGTGGGAATCTCTCCCTCTACCATCCTGTACGGGTTTACACCTCTTCACACACACATGCACGAGTTTTTGTGTCGCTTTCATATAAATGGGATTAAGCTATTGACTTTTTTCCCCTCTAAGAGTTAAAAAAGAAAAAAAAAGCCAGTTTATCTCAAAATAAAAATAAGGAGTCGATGACGACCACGAACGCGGTGTTTTCCCTCTCGCGGTTCTTCAGGTCTGTGTCCTCCCACAGCTGGTGAAACGCTGCAGACCTTTAAAGGGTTTCTGCAAGGTGGTGGCGCCTTTTTTTTTTTTTAATGTTTTTTATTTATTTTTGAGAGACAGAGAGAGGCACCGTGAGCAGGAGAGGGTCAGAGAGAGAGGGAGACACAGAATCTGAAGCAGGCTCCAGGCTCTGAGCTGTCAGCACAGAGCCTGATGCGGGGCTCGAACCCACGAACCGTGAGATCATGACCTGAGCCGAAGCCGGAAGCTCAACCGACTGGGCCTCCCAGGCGCCCCTGTGGCACTTTTTCTTAACAGTGGCTGTTTTCCTTGCATTTCTTACTCCACACCTTGGCTAAACTGTTTTCGGTTCTGATTGTAAGACTTGAAGGAAAATTGTGTAGAACGTGAGAATCTATTTGAATCCCATGAGGTTACACATCCCGTGTATTAGCAGGTACTCTCTCTTGAAGAGTAAGGTCCCCGAAATTAAGGCTTTTGGCTTCTCAGACAGCTGGTTGTCTTCTGTGCGAGTGTGTCTGTCCCGTGGGCCGTCGTCTGTCAGTCTGACGCTCGCTGAGGGGGTAGGTAGACGTTTGTAACCCAGCGACCCGGCGTGCCTCCCGCAAGACCCCGGCAGTGGGAGCGGCGCTGGGGGAGGAAAGAGATGGCCGGCCGGGCCCCCAGGCCTGAGATGGCGGCCGACGCGAGCTGATGTCCCGGCCGGGCGGAGACGCAGATTTAGACAGGTGCGTACGACCTCACACCAGACTGCGAGGAACGCTGTGTGTCTAGACCCTGCGTGGCTGGCTCAGAAGCAACGTACGCCGCAGTGGTCCTTTCTCGGGGTTGTTTGGAGGACGCTGACCAGCGGTTTATCCGTTCCAGTGGGTAGAGCGTATTGGGATGCGCAGCCCTGTGTTTGAGGGCGTCCCTCTCCTGGTCAGCATGGAGGGGCCATGGGAAGCTCAAGCAGAACTGAGAGAGACTCTTTCCCGAGATCTGTCTGAGTATTGAAACATCTGAACATTTAGATTTACACAAGGCTGTTTTCCAGTCTCAAAGCGAAAGCCCAGGTTTTTATAAGGAGCAGACAGGGCTCCCTGCCCGACCTGCCCCCATTACACTCCCACCACACACAGGTCTGGGCCCTGGGCCTCCTCAGACACCAGCATGTGTCCACCTCTGGGCCTTTGCACGGGCTCTTCCTGCTGCCTGAAGCACGTATTCCTCTGACGTCTACAAGGCCACTCAGACTTCCACGAGGCGGGTCGCAGGCTTTCAGGGCAGGGGTCCCAGGCGGTTCCTGGTCCATGCTTATCAGAACCACGTATGAGGTCTGACAGTGATTTTGACACCGGCCAGGAGCCTCACAGAGCTGCTCGTATTGAGGATGGAAACTGTTCTTTGAGTGAAAATGTGCCAGGTTCCCGGCTGCATTCATTTCCTGTTGCTTTCGTGTTTCTGTTGGTCTTTGCGGAGCGGCGGTGCGATACAGTTAACAAGCCGTTGGCTCTGGGGGCCATGTGGCCCTGCAGCCTAGAGATGTCATTCCCTAGACTCAGAGTCGTTTTTTTGGATCCACACTGTTGGTGCCTTTTTTAGTAAGTAGCACTTGTAGTGGTCGTGAATTTTGATTCTCCGGGACAAAATGAGGTCAAAAGAATTAATGAATAATTACAGACCATCTAAGAGATTGGGGGGCTGCTCTGAGGGACAGACTTCAGATAAGAGCTTTTCATATACACCAGGGGCTCTGTTCCTTACCCCGGCTCGGGCATCGAGTGAACCCATCAGGGACAGTATCGGGCACTACGTACAGGGTGCTTAACTCTGGGGATGCGGGTGAGGCGGGAGCTCCCAGACGGGGGGCAGGGGAGTGTTGGATGGGAGGGTGACAGTCAGGGGCCTTGGGGAGGATGAGGGGAGGCGTCCCCAAAGCAGCCAGGGCTCAGGCAAAACAGGAGCAAAAGGTAGCTGCAGACATGAAGGAGCTGGAGCAGTGGCCTGCCGTGGGGGGCCGGGAGCAGGTCAGGAGGCCCGAGGGACACTGGCTTCGCTCAAGAATTTGGATCTCTGCCCATAGGTGGGGTGGAGGGGCCACCAAAAGGTTTAAACAGGAGGTCGGCTCTGCAGCGTCACTAGAGATGCAGGAGGGACAGGCTGGGATTTGAAGCCAGGTGCCAGCAGTGCCGCAGCGGCCCCGGGACATCCGTGAGCACCTGGCCCCCAGGACAGGATGCACTGGGGGGCGGTGGCTGTCTGGCCCAGGGAGCGGTTTGGGGTGCTTCCCTGTAGTGGCCTCACAGATGCTGACCGTGCGGCGCTCAGCAGAAAGGTAGACCACAGCTACATTATTTATTTTCTTTGCTTATCTGAAAGTCTCAATTTCTCTAATTTCAGAGTAAAATATGTCCATAGTTTAGAAACAGGCTTTTCCCTCTCCCTGATTGTTTACCCCACGGAAGACACGCTTTCGATTCTTAGCAGCCAAAGGTGAGAGAAACGGTATTTGGAGTCAGGAGACCCTGCTTCCGTCCGTGGGGCTCGCTCTGGGATAAATGGGGGGGAATGTTGCCCAAGACCAGCGAGTGACCTCTGGACGCCGCATCTTCCAGAGTCGGGTCCCTTAACTCAGGTGCGGAACCTCGTATGAGAATTTCCAGTATGAACAGCATTAACTAGAATCACCCAACAGTTCTTTGTCAGTCTTGTGGCACGTGCAGAGGTGCCCCTGTAAGCCCCTCCGGCTTTTATCTCCTGACCGCCAGACCGGGCCCTGGCGGGTGAGGGCGCCCAGCGCTCCGTGCTGCTCACAGGTGTCCCCCTCCACCCTGCCTAGATCACCACCGGCTACAACCTGGAAGACGACCGATGTGAGTGTGTGGCGCTACAGGACTTCCGGGCCGGAGAGCAGGTGGGCGGCGCGCTGGCTCCCGGGGCGGGGCTGGCCGGCGGGCACAGGGCTCACGGTGGTGGTGTTGATGACGCTGAACAAGGGATTTAACTCGGGCAGAAAAATTAGGACTTCGTATTTAGGACTGTCCGGGGGAGTACATCTCGAGAGCTAAGCCCTAAGAAACCGTACTGTGCTTTGGGTCCACAGAGAAGGAAGAGTTAAAAGCATTTGTTTGCACAGTCGACCTGATACATGTAATTTCCTTAAGTGGTGGAAGCAAGGGAAGCATGGTCCTTCCACTTTAACCTGCAGATTTTGTCTCATAATGTGGGTGGGGGGTGGGGTTAAGCCTTTCAGTAAGTTTGGAAATAGGCATCTCTGAACACCTGCTTCCCACCCCTCGGTCTCATGGCCCCAAAAAGCAGAACGGACGTCGACCACTGACATCCCAACCGGGACCAGATGAACAGTGTTAGTCTCCCAAAGTGCTGAAGGGCCCTTCCCGCAGCAGAGTGAGGCCCCCCACCCCCGCCAGGTGCAGGCCCGCCCCCAGGAGCTGGAAGTGAGGGTCTCACAGACACGGCCCGGCCCTCTCGCTCCGGAAGAGACTCTCGTAGTGGCAGTGGGGGGAGGACCATGGCACACCGTCCAGTGCTGGTCGTGCCATCCCGGGGACGGAGAAGGGGCAATGCGCTCCCAGGCCCGTCTCCGCCGGTTCGGGGGTCACGTGGGGACTGTGTGTGTGTGATGTGAAGTCCCGTTAAACGTGTGAGAACTGATCCTTTGCCCTGCTCTGTATTGAGAATGATGTTAAATTTCTTTTATATCCCTTTATTTTTTTCTTTACTGCATCTCAGATTTACATTTTTTATGGCACTCGGTCAAATGCAGAGTTTGTGATCCACAGTGGTTTTTTCTTTGACAATAATTCACACGACAGAGTGAAAATAAAGCTGGGAGTGAGTAAGAGCGACCGGCTGTTCGCCATGAAGGCCGAGGTCCTGGCCCGCGCCGGCATCCCCACGTACGTACCGGCTCGCCCCGCTGTCCCCTGCGCCCCCGGGGGCTTCTGCTCGCGTGGTGTTCAGTTGGCGTGTTAGTAAAACTTCCCTAGAGCGGCCTGTGTGCACGTCCTCACCCCGCCGCACGGAGGATTTAAACCGGGACGGGCGGAGGCTTCCCAGTGTCTTCAGAGGCACATCAGAGTCGCTGAGAGCGCTCACGGTCCGTTCCGGGGGACACGGCCTCGACTCCTCATTAAGTTAAATAAATACTTGGGATCGTTAGTGTCTCTCACCTTGAAAAGGTTAATGACCCAGATCAATTTGTTTCATTTAATTCTTTGCCACCATTAGTTTCTGTAATGAAGTCATGATCCCCAGTGATTTCAAGAATTTCTGGTTAAATTCTTGAAGATTTTCTTGCGTTCGAGGTGCAAAATGATAAAGAAGACAAGAATTATGATTTATTAGTTCTCTGGGGAATGGAGGAACCATTCTTAATGAAAATGGATTATCCAGGCCTTTTTTTATTGAACTTGTCAATATTTGATTAATGATTAAAATGTGAACTCAACATAAATTTTCGTTAACATTTTTTAAGAACCGTGGGCACACTTAATTCTCTTCGTTGTCACATGCGCCCCGGGATCAAGGCTTTTAGAGACTGCCGGTAGTCGGCAGACGCGGGGCCCCGGCCGTCCACCCAGTGCGGCCACAGAAAGCCGCATCTGCGCGGGTCAGTGAGGGGTCGGGCTGAGTCCTGCGGGTCGGCGCCCCAGAGTGTGGAGCGGAGGGCTGTCACTTGCCGAGAGCAGGCGCCCAGGCAGGGTGACTAACGCTTCTGCCTCTGTCAGTTCCAGCGTGTTCGGGCTGCACCTCACTGAGCCGCCGGTCTCTGCCCAGCTCCTGGCTTTCCTCCGCGTATTCTGCATGACCGAAGGTAAATCGTTTCCGGAGAAAGAAAGAAACAAAAAAGCTGTTGACTTGGTAAAAAATGCATGAAGAGTAAAGCGAAGTGACTCAGATTCGAGATGAAATTGTTTATAACGAGAGCACTTTCTCGGGGGCAGGGAGGTGGCCGTATTGGAGCACGAAGTTGATCCGCTTTACCCTGGAAATGTTTTATTAAGCCCTGGACATGTCGTCAATGTTCGTTTGTAGTAAACAACTAATTCTCTGCTGCATTGGAAGGAAGAGCGTCTGGGACCGTCCCACCGCATCAGAATTCTGGGTTTGTGGAGGGGAGTGTTTGAAGGGCTCGTTCCCCCGACCACCGTGTCCCCGCAGAGTGTTCGACCTGCGGTGGGGGGGAGGGAGGGGTCCCCCTGAGGTCACGTGGTCAGCGTGGCATCCGCGGGCCACGGGACCTCCCTGGCTGGCCGACTCTGCTTTCCAGATCTGCATTTGCTGCCGGGACTCCTGTCAGGTTAAGGCTGCAGACGGACTCCGTCTGCATCACAAAACGTTCTTGTCCACAGCCTCTGGCTGCAGGCCCAGAAAGAGTTCAATGTATGTGCTCAGCGTCTGCTTTTATGTTTGCTTCCAAGATGTTTGGTGTTTCTTATCCTGACTGATCGCACTTGCGTTTTTTGTGTTTTATCTGAAAATACGCCCCCCGGCCCCCGCCCCCCTCAACACAGCCAATCCCAGGGTCCCTGGGCTTCGCTTTTACTGTTTTTGTTTTTGTTTTGCTTTAGTTAAATTCCAGTTGGCTAACCAGCAGTTTAATAGTAGTTTCAGGTGTAGAATTTAGTGATTCCTCACTTACATACAACACCCAGTGCTCATCCCGACCGGAGCCCTCCTCAGTGCCCATCCCCCATGTAGCCCACCCTCCCCTCCAGCAACCCTGTTTGTTCTCTGTTGTTAGGAGTCTGTTTTATGCCCCCTCCCCACTTGCCTCCCTTTGTTTGTTAAATTCCACATATGAGTAAGATCATACGGTATCTGTCTTTCTCTGACTGACTTATTTCACTTAGCATAATACATTCCAGTTCCATCCACATCACTGCAAATGCCAGGATTTCATTCTTCCTTACGGCTGAGGAATACCCTGCTAGATGTGTGCGCCACATCTTTATCCGTTCATCGGTCATGGGCTCGTGGGCTGTCTCCATAATGAGCCTGTTGTTGATAGTGCCGCTGGAAACATCAGGGTGCGTGTGTCCCTTTGAATTCATATTTAAAATTTTTTTAATGTTTGTTTTGAGAGAGAGAGGAGAGAGAGAGAGAGAGTGTGTGTGTGTGTGTGTGTGTGTGTGTCTGTGCATGGGGTAGAAAGGGGTAGAAAGAGAGGGAGAGAGAATCCCAAGCAGGCTCCATGCTCAGTGCAGAGCCCGACACGGGGCTTGAACTCACAAATGCTATGAGATCACAGCCTGAGCCAAAATCAAGAATTGGAGGCTCAACTGACTGAGCCACCAGGTGCCCCTGGAGTTTTGTATTCTTTGGGTCACTACCTAGTAGAGCAATTGCTGGATCATGGGGCGCTTCTGTGTTTTGTTCCTTGAGGAGCCTCTGTACTGGCCTGCAGAGCGGCGGCACCGGTTTGCATTCCCAGGGCTCCCCTCGCTCTGAAGCCTCCGACACCTGGTGTTCCCTGCGGCATTGACATCAGCCACTCTGTCAGGCGTGAGGTGGTGTCTCCTTGTCGTTCTGACATTTATTTCCCGGATGATGAGTGATGTTGGGGAACCTTTCATGTGTCTGTTGGCCATCTGGATGTCGTCTTTGGAGAAGTGTCTGTCCATGTCCTCTACCCGTTTTTTTTTAATTAGATCGTTTGTTTTTTGGGTGTTGTGTTTTTTAAGTTCTTTGTTTGGATGCTGACCCTTATCGGCTACGCCATTTGCTAACGTCTCCTCCCGTTCCGGGGGCTGCTTCTTAGTTCTGTTGATTGTTTCCTTCACTGTGCAGAGCGGCTCTTTAGTCTTCGGAAGTCTCAACAGTTTATCTTTGCGTTTATTTCCCTGGCCGAGGCAGACATCTCTAGTAAGAGGTTGCCCTGGTCAGTGTCAAGGAGGGGACTGCCTGCCTCCTCTCAGATTTTGATGATTTCAGATCTCCCCAGTTAGGTCTTTCATCCGTTTTGAATTATTTTGTGTGTGTGGTGTGACAAAGTGGTCCAAGTTCTTTCTTTGGCACATTGCTGTCCAGTTTTCCCAGCACCATTGGTTGAAGAGACTGTCGTTTTCCCATTGGATATTTTTCCTGCTTTGTCAAAGACTGATTGACCGTACAGTCGTGGATTCATTTCTGGGTTTTCTGTTCTTGTCTGTGGATCTCTGGGCCTGTATTTGTGCGAGAACCGTACTGTTTTGATCACTACAGCTCTGTAATATAACTTGAAGTCCAGAATTGAGTGGCTTACAGCTTTGTTTTTCTTTTCCAAGATCACTTTGGCTGTTTGATAGGGTCTTTTGTGGCTTCATATAAAGTTTAGGCTTGTTTGTTCTGTGAAAAATGCTGTTGGTATTTTGATAGGGATTGCATAAATGTGCAGATTGCTTTGGGTAGTATGGACATTGTAACAATATTTAATCTTTCATTCTATGAGCAGGGAATGTTTTTCCATTTCTTTGCATCATCTTCAGTTTCTTTCATCAGTGTTTTATAGTTTTCTGAGTACAGGCCTTTTACCTCTTTGGTTAGGCTTATCCCTAAGTATCTTATTGTTTTGGGTGCAATTGTAAATGCGATGGATTCCTCAATTTCTCACTGCGCTCCACATTACTGGCATATTGAAATCCATCTGATTTCTGTATGTCGATTTTGTGTCCTGCAACTTAGCTGAATTCGTGTGTCCGTTCTAATAGTCTTTCAGTGGAGTCTTTTGGTTTTTCTATGTATAGATTCATGTCATCTGAAAATAGTGAAAGTTTTACTTCTTCGCTGACGTGGATGCCTTGTACTTGTTTTTGTTGTCTGGTCGCCGCGGCTGGCACTTCGGGCCCCTGTGATGGAACCGCGGCGAGCGTGGACCTCCCTGTGTCCTCCCTGACGGCAGAGGAAAGGACGTCAGTTCTTCCCACTGAGCATGATAGTGGCTGTGGGCTTTTCATAGATGGACTTCGTCGTGTACCTCTAAACCTGCTTTGTTGAGGGCTTTTTATCATGAATGGGCGTTGATCTTTGCCGATGCTTTTTCTGCGTCAGTTGAGAGGATCGTGTGTTCTTCCCCTTTCTGCTGTTCATGTGGTGCATCAGGCCATGGATTTGCCAGTAGGGAACCGGCCCCGCGGCCCCGGGGTAAGGCCTCCTGGATCGTGGGGAGTGACTCTGCTAGTGCACTGTCGGGTTCGGTTTGCTAGCGTTTTCCAGAGAATGTTTACGTCCAGTTCATCGGGGATATTGGCCTGTTGTCCTCTTTTTCGTGTGGTGTCTTTTCTGGTTTTGGTATCAGTAATGCTGGCCTCGTAGGATGAACTTGGAACTTTTCCTTCCTGTTGTATTTTGGGGGATAGTTTGAGATGAATAGGTATTAACTCTTCATTACATGTTTGGTAGAATTCGCCTGGGAAGCCATATGGCCCCGGACTCTTGTCTGTCGGGAGATTTTTGAAGATGGATTCAGTTTCTTTGCTGGTTACGGGTCTGTTCAAGTTTTCTATTACTATTTTAGTTTTGCTAATTTATGTGTTTCTAGGAATTTATCCATTTCTTCCAAATTGTCCAGTTTGTTGGCATATGGTTTTTCAAAATAGTCTCTTAGGATTGTGTTTCTTGTAAGGTGTTGGTTTGTTATTTCTTCTCTCTCATTTGTGATTTCACTTGCTTGGGTCCTTTTATTTTAGCTAAGTCTGGCTAGTGGCTGATCGATTTTATTTACTTTTTCAGTCAACCCGCTTCTGGTTTCATTGGTCTGTTCTATTGGTTTTTAGTTTCTATCATTTATTTTTGTTCTCCTCTTTATTTCCTTCTCTGAAGTTTCACTTGTAATTGTGTGTGTGTGTGTGTGTTTGCTGTTGTGAGTGACCTCAGATCCTGTGCGATGGAGGGAGGGAGGCTGCGGGGCTGCCCCTACCTGAGTGGACGGTTGAGGCTTCCTCTGCAGGAGGCTGCGTGGGCACAGGGAGAGGGCAGCGTGGTCTGCAGGGGTGGACTGCGGCCCGGGGCGGGGAGTCTCTGGGCTCTGCTGTCCTCGGCCCCCGCTCGTCACTGGGCGCCCAGTCCAGGCTCTGCCGTACAAGAACCCTAGGCTGCAGAACTTGTGCGGGGGGGCGGGGCGGGGAGATGGCGCTCGTCTCCCAGAAGCGGCCGCCTGCAGCACGGGCTTCCAGCGAGGTCCTGCTCTGGTGGTGGATCCTCAGTCAGCTTAGTCACTCGTTACACGAGTGACGGGTCTCCCGGGGGCCCATCTCGTGTACAGTATACAGGTATAAAGCTCAGCGTCACAGTTCCTATCCCGAAGGGACTTCTGACTAAGAGAAATGGCAGCGACGCTGGTCCTGTAACGTGTGAGCACCTGCTGTATACCAGGCACCACGCTGTGCGCGGGGTGGGCGGTCAGCTCCTTCTCATCCCGCTGGGCTGATGGGGAAGCTCCGGTTGGAAGGGGATGAGTGATGGGGCCCTGAGCTGGCAGTGATGGCCCGAGTGGGGACCAGCTCCGCCCACCGAGGGGCCTGCGCCCCGGGCATCCCCCGGCTCCCCCTGGCTTTCAGAGGACACGATCCGTGGAAGAGGTGCTGGTCGCCCAGGGGTCTGGAGGAACCCGTGGTTGACACGGAGCCAGGCTGAGGGCACCAGTCGTGGTCCGGGGTGATCTAACCCCTGAGGTGGGTGGGGGGCGGGGGGGAGGCACAGAGGCTCTGTCAGGGCTTTGTTAGCTGCAGGGAAGCAGCGAGAGAGACCCAGTCAGGAAGCCTTTGGTCACACAGTGATGTGGCCGGAAGCCCCCTTGTGGGTGTCCTGTCACCAGCAGACCCCGTTTCACTGTCAAAAGCAGCAGAGAGAGAAGGCTCCGCCCCCGCCCTTCCGCCTGCCAGGCCGACGGCAGAGCGCGGGGCTGGGAAGAAATCAGAGCCAGTGACCCGAGAACTGGGGGGCTTCCGAAAACAAACCTCTGCCCCCGAAGAAGCGTGTTGTAAACGTCAGCATTGGCCCCAAAGAACATAAACTGAAGGACCCGAAGTCGAAAAATCCCTGAATGTTCTCCTGCTCTTCTGCCAACAAATGCAACTTTTAATAAGTTTCTTTTTTGAACATTAGATTAACTTCTATTTTCTTTTAGAAAAAACAAACTGCTTGAATCATTTGAGGCCCGATGATTCTCTGGTTTCTCTTTAGTCATAGAAAGACAGTTTGTCAAGTCAAGACAATCGATGTATTATCCGTTGAATCCCTCTAGCTAATCCTAATAAAAGTTCGGTTTGCCGGCAGAAGTTGTTCCATTTGAATTGTAAATCGTGACAGCTGTGGGGCATTTTGCTCTGAAAGAGACACTGTCTCATAATTACATAAGAAGTGCGGGGTATTTCTCGAGAATGAATGGGATCGGCCTGTTTGGGTCTTTTGAAGATAATGTGCCGGGAGATGAAATGCTCAGAGCGGGCGCTGGATTCTTTCCTCTTCTTAAATATATTTGAAGGTAATTGAGATGTTCACTTGTGTTTATTTGTAATTCCTGTTTAAATTCCTGACAAGGGAGGGGTCTAGGCACAGTTTTCATTTGCTGAGGTTTGTATCGTCCGTTTTCTTCTTCCCGTCAGCTTGGGGCTCGTGTGTTAGGAGGTGACTAGTCGGTCAGGTCAGCTGCTGGCGTGAGCGCCCGTCTGACCCACATGGAGGGGGGTCACTGGACTGTTGTCGTATTCACCTCGTTTTTCCTATTTACATGTCGCTTTGACCCCGTCGGCGTGGCTAAGCTCGCGGAGTGTGAGAAGGGTCTCGTCCGCCCGAGGGCCAGACCCCTCGAATTTGTCCTTAAAATGTATCTCGTGAAACTGTGTAAAAGCCCTCAGCGTCCCTCCTGAAAACGAGGGATGGAGTGCCGCGCCAAGGCCTTGGGGGGGGGACTCCAGATCAGGGAGGCCCCCCTCTCCGCCCGTACCCGGCCCCGACTCCCTCTGGAGAACCTGAGTGACCCGGCCGCTCCATCAGGGAGAGGCTCCAGCCACAGGAGGGCCGTGTCGCTGGGTAGGAGATTTTCCAAGGCGGCTCCACTTGGCGGACAAGAAGCCAAGGAGCCGTGCCGTCTCCTCCCTAACAGATGGCTGTTTGTGTCTCTTGCAGAAGAACTGAAGGAACATTTGCTAGGAGACAATGCCATCGACAGGATCTTCACCCTGGGTAATTCCGAGTATCCTGTTAGCTGGGACAATGAGGTCAAACTTTGGACGTTTCTGGAAGATCGGGCCTCGCTGCTTCTAAAAACCTACAAGACCACCATTGAGGTAATTAGATTGTGTAGACCAGGAACCGAGCTTTGTCGCGCTGTTAGGGATTTTTGATAAGAGATTCCTTCCTAAATGTAAGTGACTTTCTTTAGCAGAATCACTGGGCGTCTGATCTTTGTCATTCAGCCTACTGAGGTTTTTCTAACGATATGTGTACTTTCCGGAAGAATCGCATTGAGGCGCTGTTGATGAGAAGACAACTTTGGGAAATTATTCAACGCTTTTCTGTGATTCTAAGTTTTCATTTGTGCTTTTAAAGCTAAGCCTCGCGTCGCTAACTTCACGTTCATCCCGCCAGGTGCCAGGCCCCGGGCCGTGTGTGCACAGGACACACGACACTTTTTGACATCAGCCGAGTTCCCGGTCAGAGGCGGTGGGAGTGCACCACCGTTTTCATCTCGGGGTCATCTTAGCGGGTGGGACCTAAACACAGTTCAGTCCACACTTCTCAAGTGGGCGTTCTGCTAGAAGCCCCCAAGCCCCGCAGACACCTCCACAGTCAAGTTCTAGAACCTTCTGTCACCCCCAGCACCTCCCTCATGCCCTCACCCCTGGCAGCGGCTGATCTGCCTACTGTCGCTGCTCCTTTAACCCCTTGAGCCTTCTCAGAATTCATGCTGCTCTCTCCCCTTGGCCAGGAGGACAGGGTCTTCTTGAAGAGCCACAGCCTCTCCGTGCGCGCAACGATGGCCATCAAGCTGCGCCTAGGGGAAAAAGAGATCCTGGAAAGAGCGGTGAAGAGCGCGGCCGCCAACCGGAACTACTACCGCCAGCAGATGGAGGCGGGGGCCCCGCTGCCCCGGTGCATGGAGAGCGGCGCACCGGGCGCCAGGCTGCCCTTGGCCTTGCGGAGCCTGGAGGAAGAGGCCGGCGCGCAGGAGGCCCTCACCCTGGCCGAGGCCGTGGGCCGGGCGAAGGCCGTGGAGAACGGGCTCCTCAACGGCGAGGACTCTATCCCCAACGGGACCGGGTCGGAGACGGAGCGTTTGAATCGGGAGGAGAGCAGAAGGGCGACCGAAGGCACCAAAGAATCTTCCTCGGACCGCGCGGAGGGCTCCGGGGGGCAGTAGCGCGCAGGGGGCCCTCCGCGCCCGTCGAGTTGGGCGGAAGTCTGTGGACCGTCCATTTGCATCGCCGCGCTCCCCTGTTCACGGTTCTTTTTCTGCAGAGAGGAAAATATGTTTTTGCTGCTTTATATAAAAATGATTTTAAGTTATTTAAAAAAAGAAATCTAGCTTCCCTTTCTGATTAAGATTGCCATCTTGCTTCCGGGCAGAAGGGCAGGTTGTCAGGCCTCGACGGCAGAGGGCACGGAGGTGCTGTGGGAGATCCCGTGGGCCCCCTCCCCCGCAGGAAGGCAGGCCTGCCCCCCGCTGGGCCCTGGTGGGCGCTGCCCCCTGCCGCGGGGCTGGGGGACGGTGGCGCTCGGGCTGGGCAACTCAAGGGCCCGGGCGACACCTTTTTGGGGTTTTTTTCCTAAAAGAATAACACCCCGGCACCGAAAGAAAAGTTAAGGTGGCAACCTTGTTTTCAATAGGTTAATGTTGATGATAATCCTAACTATATAAATACACAGCCCTAGTGATTTCTAAAGATTTGTTTACTTTTTGTGTTTGGTTTTACTGTATTAAGAACTTGCCCTTTGTCCTTGAATCACAGTAGGACATGCATCCTCCTCCTCAGTTTACATGTTGGCTCTGATTTTAAAGTGGTGCATTCGGTTTCCCCGCCGGACCGGAGGGTGTGCGGCGGCGGCGGCGGGGCCTCACCCTGCGGGCCGGCGCAGCGAGGCGGCTCCCCGGCTCTTCTGGTTTTCACAAGCTAGAGATTTTCAAAGCTACACTTTTGGGTAAAAAGCCTTATTAAACAGGAAAACATGATTAATACTTTTGTCTCTTCCTGTTCTTTGAGCGGGACAGGCCCTTCTCACTGAGCTCGCTCGCCCACGGGGCCGTTTGGAACCTGCCCGGGGCCCAGTGACCCAGAGACGCGCGCGCGCGGTGGGCCCGGGTCAGCCCCTCAGCGGCCTGCGAGGCGCCGCCTGGGGCGCGGGCACAGGAGCCCTTGACGTGTCCGGGGAGTGAAGGCTCCGGCCGGTGTCCCCAGAAGACACTGGCTCCCAGGTCCCAGGTTGCCTGCCTTCCTCAACTACAGATTTTCACACCGCCTCTGAACTCCTAGCTGTTAAGTTCTTTTGGAAAACGCCGTGTAAATGACTGGCCCGGCCATCTCCCCAAACACTGTCGCACACAGGCGTGCTAAGGGTGTTCCTTGTGTCTCTCCTTGGAGAAGACAAGGCTCTGCAGGCAAATTGCCTGATTCTGCAGGGAGGCCACGTCGCCGTCCGGGGCTCCGGGCCGTCCAGTGCGAGAGGCAGGTTTCATCTGTACACGTGCTTAGCGGCATCCGTCAGGGCTGCCGCCTAGAACTCCGCGGTCGCTGCGCCCTGGCCTCCAGCTTACGAGTAAGCACACCTGTGATGGTGACCCCCCCAGCCGGGCACCGCCGCACTTCCCCAGGGGTGTGACCGGCCTGTGGGACGTACACGGCGATTTCCGGAAAGCAGAAGCACCAAGGTGTTCGAGGCATTTTCTGCTCTGGATAGGAGCGTCCCCGAGGTTAGACCTTCAGTGATTCGTTTGTCCGTAGCCATGTTTTCTCATTGGTTTAAAGGCCAAGTCTAGTGTCGGGTACGTCCTTGGAAAAACCCACACAGGTCACGTGTAGAGTGGTGTCGTGAGACAGGACAGGATGTTTCCTGGAAAAGCTGAGCCCAGATGGTGCTCACAGGGCCCTGGGTGGGAGCGGGGCTTCAAGCTCTGGCCCTCCCCGCATTCCTGGCAGGTGTCAACACGGCCCCCCAGGGCTCTGACTTAGAAGGTCATGATCAAAAGTCCCTGCTGAAAGGGGCGCCTGGGCGGTTCAGTCAGTTGAGCATCTGACTTCGGCTCAGGTCATGATCTAGCGGTTCGTGGATTTGAGCCCCGCGTCGGGCTCTGTGCTGACAGCTCAGAGCCTGGAATCTACTTGGGTTTCTGTGTCTGTCTCCCTCTCTCTCTCTCTGCCCCTCCCCTGCTCACACTTTGTCTGTCTGTCTGTCTTTCTCAAAAATAAACATTAAAAAGAAAAGTCCCTGCTTAAACATTCAGAGACCAGTCTGTCAAATAAATCCTATCCACGGGTCTCTGTGTGAAGGTTATCGGACCAAAAAAGGATTCGATACATGAGGCTCCCCATCAAGGACAGTCTGCCTTTGTGACATAAACACGGTGCGCGTAAGAACGGAGCTTCTCCCCGTGGGAGGAAAGAGCGTCTGTCACGCGGCATCACTGTCCTGGGTCGGGTGGCCTCGCCCCTGGACGCAGCGCACGCGGCTCTCCCTCCCGCCCCGTCCCAGCGCAGCAGGCACACTGCTGGTCACAGACAACGGAGCCACATCTCAAGCATTTGAAAATCTGAGAAAAGTGATGAAATTGGCATTGAAGAGCCCTCTTTGCCATCTGTCATGAAAATAGACCTTTCTCTCCAATCGTTTTAAAGTTTACTTTCGTCCTAATGCTTTTGGAGCCAAGGCTGTGCGGGCTAGTCCCTGGAGAGACGCCAGCCTTTGGTTCTGTTTCTTAGCTTTGTGTGTCTTTTGTGTAAGCACTTAGCAATTAGATATTCACCAGCCTAGAAAACTACGCAGTTTTCCCCCACAAACTGGCAGTTGATAGGTGGCTTCCGCCAATAGTTTTTAGCCTGAGCTCACTAAGAGATGTCTTTAATTTTTTTTTTTTGGGGGGGGATTGGGTAAGACATGAAAAATATTCTCAGGTTCCCCATACAGTACGCAGGGTTATGCTAAATTAAGGCTTCATTTAAAAACAGGGAATTAATTTTCTGCAAATCATTACTCTTTTTTTGGTGGTTAATATGTACGTGGTGGAGTGAAAGTATTAAAAAAAAAAGAGTACTTGTGACTTGAGCTTAGAACTAAAACCGGACTGTGCGAAAGGAAAATGAGGCGTTGGAGTGGTGGCTGCTTTGGGGGGGTGAGTTTCAGAGAGCCCGGATCTTTAAGTGCGGTAACCATGGCTACGGGAGGAAGCTTTTTATGTGATACGTTACGCCATGTTCATATTATTGATCTGGTGAAAGGAGCGTGTGCAGTCGGGCCTTGGCCCAGGGCTCACTCGAATTTGAATGTCAGCAGAGTGCCGTCCAGTCCCCTCACGAGGGGTCCGCCTACTGTTGGAATCTGCAACACCTTCCCTAATGCATTCCTAAAAATGTTCAGTATAAATTGAATTTGAGGAACTGGAATTGTATTCCAACGCGCGGGCGAATTTGTTATCTAAATGCAACTGCAGCGCTGGGTCCTGGTCCCTGTGCGCATGCTGGGCTGAGGAGGAGGAGGCCTCAGTGTCCGGGAGCACAGGAGGGAGGGCTGGGCCCAGTTAGGTCTCCACAGAGGCCCAGCCTGGCCAGCAGGTCGGGAGGCCGACGTCCGTCCAGGGAGCTCCGAGTGAGGGAGCACTTTCTAACCCGGCCGCAGTCTGGGGGGAGGACTCACGAGCGCTGCTCAGGACCGGGACAGGCTGCCGGCCACCCGCGGGGTGACCGGTGCAGAGAGCGTATTCTCAGTGTCGGGGTGCTTGGGTTGGATGAATCACTTTACGGAGCTGAGCGGGGAGGCCATCCAGGGCTGCGAAGTGTGCTCATTCTGAACACAGACCTGGGGTCTCCTGGCCACGGGACTGGGCCCCGTCCTTGGTGCCTTCCTGCAGGATATCGGTGCTTCCTGCCTCTCCAGGCTCTGGGTCGGCCACGTGAGGTCATGCCTCTCCAAGTGTCTGGCCCACGGTCCGCACACACTAGGTATTCGGGAAATGTTCATTCTTACCATCTCAAGATGCAGAGAATGTTCTGGGACCCGGGATAGCAGATGACCCCTGCTCTGTAGGCAGGCGGCGTGGAGTGGGCACTGAGCAACTTCAGACCTGGGCCACGTGACAGTCGTGTCCCTGGTGCAATGCCAGGTTCCCTGGGTCCTTCTGGCTTCCTAAGAAACACCTGCCCTCCAGGTGGTGAGGCGGCCACTTGAACCAATAACCTGGGCAGACCACGCCCCCCCATCATTGGAGGGGTGGGACCATGTGCTCTAGGGCTGGAGGGAAGGGAGGGGTGGGAGGATGGGGCTCTTGGCAGGGTTTTCGGTGGGGGGGGGGGGGCCTGTCCGTGGGCGTGGAGTGGGGCCCGGGAGAGCCAGAAGCCCCTGCCTCCCAGAGATGGCTCCTGTGGGAGACGGTCCTGAACACTGTGCCCAGACTCCGCGAAGAGACCTCGGGGAGGGAGGGTGACCTACCTTGTACTGAGGAGGCTTCTTCCGGTGGAAAAATGTAGCGATCACCGGCTCCCTGAAACACAAATGCCACCATTGGTGTCTCCCTTAGAAACAAGGTAAAAAGGCAGAGAAGTCTGTGTTCGCGGACTCCTGAGCACGACTCGTGGACCGTTAATGCCAGTCACACATACCGGCTCCCACCCCCACAGCGCTGTGTGTGCGTGTGTGTCTGTATGTTTTCTATACGTAAATACACGTATGCACACGTGTATGTGATGTACATGCATGCATAGGACTCCATCACAACTCGGATCTTTAGGTGCAGGTAACAGAGCACCAGGCACGGCCTGGCACGGCCTAGCCCGGCCGCCCCACTGACGGGACGCCCCCCCCCCTCCCAGGACTGGCTGGCACGAAGTCTCAGCCTTGTCCCCCTGCTGTCCCGCCTGGTGTCCTGGCCCCTGCAGCGTGCTCCAGGAGAGGACCACAATGTGCTTGAACCTCAGAGCATCCTTCCCCTCCTAGAACGTGGTTCTGGAGAAGCTGCTTTTTGGATGACGAGGGGCCGCCCGTCGGAGTGGCTGCTCTCGGACTGCCTGTCCCTGGTGGAGGGTTCGTCCGGTGCCCTGCTGCTCCCTTTCCAGGGTGCGCTGCCCCCCCCCCCATCGGCCCCCAGACTCCCATGCCCTTCACCCTTCACGCACTCGAAAATGTGCTCTCCTGAGAAGTAACTGATGGGCAGATTCCCGCCTGAGTGTAAATGCCTGGAGAGACCCCGCCGTTCTTCAGGGGTATTTCCATTTGGACCTACAACCAAGGGTCTAGTCCCAGAGGGAACTGTCCAGAACACAGGGTCAGGCTCCGACACCAGGTAGAGCTCTGGCCTCGTGGCAGGTTTCTTGAGGCTCAAGGCCTTGATTTTCTCTTCTAATTTTACATTTAAGAAATATTTTTAAATGTTTGTTTATTTTTTTTGGGGGGGAGGGGCAGAGAGAGAGGGAGACACAGAATCTGAAGCAGGCTCCAGGCTCTGAGCTGTCAGCACAGAGCCCGATGCGGGGCATGAACTCACAGACCGCGAGATCATGACCAGAGCCGAAGACAGACAGACGCTCAACCGACTGAGCCCCCCAGGCGCCCAAGGCCTTGATTTTTCCTATCTGCAAAATGGAATAACCAAGTGAGGTTCCGGGGAGGAGGGGCTCTCAAGAAATGGTTCCCGGCCTTACTGAGAACCGTGGCAGAGAGCCGGTGTACTAAACCAGCGGACGGACGCCAGGCTCTGCGTCCTGCGTGGATGTGAAGGCTGCCGTCAGCCCTGCAGTCACAGGAGACGGACCTCGTTCCGTGGCCACCGTCGGGCCAGCGGGGTGCTCTCCCGACCTGGCAGGTGCCTCGGGCTCCTCTAACAGGTACTTCTGAATATCTTGGCTTGGGGTTCGCAAGTAAATCACAGACACCTCGAAACATAGGTGCAGAGGATGGCGGGGGGGGGGGCCCAGCAGACCTCAGCTGGCACCAGATCCCAGGTCCCCTTGTCAGGTGAGTCCCGACCAAGTTTAATTTTGGTCACCGACAGTCGTCAAAATCATCAGCTTCAGGCTTCCACTCTCTAAGGAATTAGGGTCACGCTCTTTAGACTATAGCGTGAGCACCATCCGGAAATCCAGTCCGAGCGCTCCTTAGGTCGTAAGAGGGACCGAATGGGTGTTTGGGAAAAGTTGTAGCAGGAAAAGGGGAGATGGGATCCGCGGCGCACCCTCCTGGCTCTGCTCTCCGCGCCGAGTGTCAGGCTAAACCAGCGACCAGGCTCCTTCCTTCCCTTCTCACCAGCTCCCCCCACCCCCCCAAGCAGGTGCTGGCGTAGAAACAGCTGTAACCTTATTGGCCACTCCCACAAAGGTGGGCTTGACAGGAAAGCCCCAGTGCAGTGAGTGCTGTGTTGTGCTCACAAGATGGGGTGCTGGGTGGGTTTGGGGTGCTGAGCGGCCTGGTTGAGTGCACTTTCCCCCCATGTACAGGCGCTGTGGGAGCCGGGGGCACTGAGGGCTGAGCAGTGTGGCCCATTTGGCTCTCGGCTTTTCCTTGGGGTGACAGGAGAGGCTGTTCCATTCACATGATTCGGCCAGGGGAGGGGTGGGGTGAGAGAGGGCATCCAGGGGGCCTCGGCTTCTCCGGACATTAGACAGCGGTTACCCCAAGGCCATCTTCTTGAGGCTCAGGGCGGCAGGGGCTTATTTTGAGACCCTTGAGGTGCTTCCCCACAAGGACCCAGATGACCTGCTGCTACTCCTCCCGACCCACGTGGCAGGGGCAGGTGCCAAAAGCCCCATTTCACAGGCGACACAGTGTGGGTCCAGTCGCCATGTTGAGCCAACAGGGAAGTGAGACACAGACGGTGTCACCCCAGGGTGCCACAGTTGTCACTCCCTTGTGCATCGGGTCAGTGACCAGCACTGACTTGATGTCCGCTAAGCACCAGGCGCTGTTTCCAGGCTCCGGGGACACACAGCCCACGAGCCGGTGCCTGCCCTCGGGGGCTCACGGACGACCGGCCCTGCCCAAGGCTGCGCAGCCTCCAGGGTGAGGTCTGAACCTGCTTTCCCTTTTTCGGCTTTTCATGCCACGGTATCCAGAATTGTAGATTCCCTGTCTGCTCATCTCTGTGAGCTTCCCCCACCCACCTCCCCCAAAATGTTCATTCCTGGTACCAAACAATCGAGGATTTAATTCTGATTTTACACCTGCTCAGAAGTGCTTTTTGAAAGCACACTTGGGGAACTGGGGTCATCCTCATGTTCCTAGATGCTGATTTTCAGGTCTTCTCACATTCTGGGATGTTCTGAATGGGTGGTGGGATTACAAGAGGGGACCCCAGCTTCCGAGGGACTCAGTAAGTGACCGTGAAATCCCTGTGTCTTTTGTGGCTGGCCTGGGAGAGCCTCGGTGGCAGGGATTCGTCCCATTTCCCCAAACCAGTCGGTCGGTAGACACCCGTCCCCGAGTGAGGGCATTTAAGAAACCGCCTGTTAGCTCCGTTTGGGGTTGACTTGTCTACCAGTATAGGGAAAGTCACAGGGCCACACACACGTGCAACACCCTATCCTAACAGGGAAAGGAGGGGCTCCGAGGTCGGTGACAGGCTGAAGCGGAGAAGCCGGTCCTCCGTCTCCACTTCATTCCTGGGGCTCCTGGTGTTTCCTGCCCAAGTGGCCTCTGGCCCTCCGTCCGTGGACCCTGCGGCGCAGCGAACAATCCAAAGGCACCTCCTGAAACAAATATTGAACGACTCCTGGAGGCATCAGATAATTCTGCAGCCACCTGGAAGGAAGTCAGTATTTCCAGCAGCAATTAAATTGCATGATTGGATACAGGGAAAGTTTTATAATTGCTCCCAGGTAGCAATTTATGAGAATAGATGTTACTTAAGACATGTGTCAAAAAGGCCAAAGTTTACACTTCCTTGGACATTAACCTAATCTTTGAAACTCTAGAAGTTACGCTTTTTGGTCATTAATTTTTTTTTTACAAGCAGAGATTTTGACAATTAACCCAGTTAATAAAGGTCAAATTTCAATTTTTTTTCCAATTTCTGGAGCACTTAACTTATTCCTTTTTGAAAATGGGAAGATGGGGGATGATAAATAGTTATTAAATGAACACAAAGATGTGGTTCCGCTGTCCGGGTGGTGATTATAAGGCAGCTGATGCCGGGAGAGCAGGGTTGCTGTGTATCTGATGGAAAGCAGACTACAAGCCGAGGAAATAGAAAAATTAAGCCCCAGTACCGTGTGCAGTTGGTAGGATAATATGAGTACATGCACTTGTTAAACCATCTCCAGGTTCGAGCCACTCAGTCATGTAGACTTCAGGCTTCAGCCGTTGAATCTGAACCTTTTAAAATAAGCAATTTCTGCACGCTTGCACCAGTGTCACCTGCTAGACTGGATTTCTCAGATGAACCCACAGATGGGCCACCAGCAACTGAGGCAGCCTTGTCACCGCGCCCGGAGGGTGGACATGCGGGGAGCCCCACACAGCCCGGCCCTGCCTCCGCACCGCCACCATGGACAGCGCCCCAGGGCCGGGCAGCGCACGTGTAGACGGAGAAGGGGAAATTCATCTGCTCATGGCCTGGCAAACGGCAGAGAAAGTCCACAGACCCCTCCCCACCTAAACAAGACAGACAGAACTCCCTTTTCCACTGTCCTCAAAACCCTCAGGCGCTTGGGGTCAACTGCCCAGGAGCCTTCCTGGGGGCTCCTACCTGGGCCATCCCCATCGCCCTGCCCCGACAGCGCCCCCTGGTGGCAGTGCCAGGAGGCTGCCCAGGGAAACGGACTCCCACCCTTGGGAAGCAGGTACCCCGCCCAGACCCAGCCAAGAACCCCATCCTCCGAGGGTTGGGTTTGCTGCCGCTGTGCTGGTATAGAGATGAAGTCTTCTAAGTACAGATGCGCTCAGCGTTAAAGAGCCAGTATACCAAAACCACATTTGCATTGCCTCTGTTTATCCAACAACGATGTGCAAGGAGCCAGCACCCGGCCTCTTCCACCGCCAGCCCTCTGGCCCCGGGCGCCGTCCCCAGCTGCTTCTCGGTGCTTCAACTCTTGGGCCAAGGCCTGGCTTCCTCTGCTATATCCTAGCGTCTCCCTCTGCCCCGCTGTTCCTTGCACATGGAGGTACCCAGAAAATGCCAAAGAACAAGGAAGTCCAGGCTGTTTAGCTCAGCAACAAAAATGGTCTTTTCAAAAATACACCGTTTGGGAATTTGTTAGGAGGGTAACTTTGGGGGCACCTGCGTGGCTCAGCTGGTTGAATGTTTGAATCTTGGTTTCCACTCAGGTCATGATATCAGGGTTGGTGGTTTCAAGCCCCGTGTCAGGCTCCGCACTCCTGGCACAGAGCCTGCTTGGGATTCTCTCTCTCTGCCCCTTGCGCACTCTCTCTCCTCAAAAATAAATGAAAAGAAAGGCAACTCTGACTTCCTGCTCTGTTCCCACCGATTCTGCCCGTCTCTGCTGACAGAGAGTGTGCAGGGGCTGGCTTTTCCCCGAGATGTCGTCGGGAGACAGAAATGTGACTCAGTTTACAAAACTCTGGTTGGCTGCAAGTCCTCAGGAGCTCGTGTTTCGTGCAGGGAGGGCCACCTGCCTGGGATGCCACGGGGAGGAAAAGCAGGGGAGAGGCGCAGCGGCTGCTCTTCCCAAAATATCCCCACGGGCGGCAAACCTGGGTTAGATCTGAGCGCACCTGATGTCTGAGCCCTTTGTGGGGCTTGGTGTGAAAATAGGCTGTTGCATCTCAGCCAGGAAACTAGGAGAGACAACTCTGGCCTTGTGTTTTTCTTCCTTTCGCCCTCCACCACCCACCGGGGGACCTGCCCCCTGCCCTCTCACTGTCTCTCCCCCTGCCTCCTTGGCAACGTCCTGCACTCCCCCCCCTCGCTCCCTCTTTGCCTCCCCATCTCTGCTCCTGTTTCCACAGTAGATTGGATCTACACTTCGCTCAGGATTTATGGGGAGCCAGCACCCCTACTCTGGATGGGATCAGGGCTGGTCTGGGCACATCAGAGGGACGAGTGCTCACAGGGGGTGGTGTCCAGAGGAGATGGTGGGCAGCCTGGCCCTGGTGGGCGGGGAGGTGGGTGCTGCCTGGCTCTCCTAGGGCCTGGGGGTTGAGCCGGGGGCTGGGCAAAGTGGAGGGAGGGCCCTCAGAAGGGCCACGCCAGGCTAAAGAAGCTTGGCTTTTCTCTAGGGAGGGACTTTCTGAACTTCCGTGAGGCCCCTGTGGGCCCCCCCCCCCGTGCCCTGGGGGGACTAGACTGGTGTGGGGAGGTGCCCAGGTGTCTGTGGCAGTGGACCCCAGGGTCGGGAGAGGGTCTCAGTCCCTGACGAGCACAGCCTTTAGCTGAACTTGGGCTTCCCGGCCTGCGGGGCAGGAGAGCCACGAAGGAACACGGAAGAGCATGAGCACGTGCCGCAGGGAAGTGGGGCTCTGGGCGGCTGTAGCTCGGTGGGAAGCACAGCTTCGTCCTCACGAAGCGTGGGCCTTTAGCTCAATTTGGGCAAATCCACCCAAATCTAAAGTGTCTGGGGAGCCGCTGGTGTGAGCCTCTTCGTAATCCTTTCAAGGTCACGGTGAACTGGCTCTGTCTTCCTTTGCTGGCAAAGCCTGCACCTGCTCCTTGTTGGCCCTGCCCCTCCCCCACCGCCCCCTCCCCCACGCCTGGTCCAAGGGGAAGGCCTGCAGGGTGCCTCAGTCATTTAAGCATCGACTCTTGATGTTGGCTCCAGTTCTGATCTCACAGTTTGCAAGTTTGAGACCTGCATTGGGCTCTGCACTGACAATGCAGAGCCTACTTGGGATTCTCTCTCTCCCTCTCTCTCTCTGCCCCTCCCCCACTTGCGCGCGCGCGTGCGCGTGTGTGTGTGTGTGTGTGTTCTCTCTTTCTCTCTCTCACTTTCTCTCAAAATAATCATTTTTTAAAAAGGAAAATTCCACCATTAACAAAGACAAAGGACTTTTCCCCCCATAAACTGGGAGAAAGCATTTACAACAATTACTGTGGGCAAAGGACTAGTATCTCTATTATAGAAAGAACTAAAAATTGAACTACAAAGGACCAGTGACTTGAAAGAAAAATGGGGAAAGGCTGAGAAGACAATTCACACACACAAAGTCATCAAACCGAACACGCCCCCAGCTCACGCCTCGTTCAGAAATGTGATCAAACCAACAGCGAAGTTCGTCTTCCAGACGAACAGAAATGAAGACGTGAGCGCACGTTCTGCTTGTTGGTGAGGCTGGGGGGCACCAACAGCCCCCCTCCCCCCGCCGGGCTCACTGCACTAGGGCTATCGTGCAAACTAGCACGGGGCTGCTAAAGGAAACCCGGCGACACTCAAGGAAGCACGCGTGCACTTGCCTTTCCACACAGGGATCCCACGCCCGGGGCTCCGTCCGGAGGGTGCGCCGCGGCAGGACGGGAAGAGATGTGCCCAAGATGCTTCGTGACAACATTGTTTGTAATCGCAGAATGTTGGAGGCCACCCAGCAGTTCACAGACAGGAGAGGGGCTGCGTCAACTCCGGCTCCTGCACACCAGGGGGCACGGGCGGCTCTAACGCAGGGAGAGATCTGTGGACTGAGAAGGACCGATTTCCAGGACATACTGTGTGGTTTTTTTCAGTTTATTTATTTTTGAGAGAGAGAGAGAGAGAGCACGTGCGAACAAGTGAGGCAGGGGCAGAGAGAGAGGGAGACTCAGAATCCGAAGGAGGCTCCAGGCTCTGAGCTGTCAGCACAGAGCCCGATGTGAGGCTCGAACTCATGAACCTCGAGATCATGACCTGAGCTGAAGTAGGACGCTGCACCGACTGAGCCCGCAGGCGCCCCCTCCAGGACATAGTGTTAAGTGCAAAAAGCAGAATGCAAGAGGGTTTCTGTGGCTCATTACCCTTCTTGGGAGAAAGAAGGGGATCTCAGGAAACACACACCACCTGCTCACGTGCGTACCAGCGGGACAGGAAGGAGAAAATCCACACTAAAGAGATTACTTCCGGCGAGTGAGTGGGCAGGAGCGGGCACTGGCCCCGGGGCAGGGAGGGCTGGTGGGGCCCTGAGTGTGTCCTCCGGTCCAGCCCTGACTCGGACCTGGGCGCTGCTTCCCAGGCCCTCACGCACTCCCCCAAGTAAACCCAACACAGCGGGGTGGGGGGGGCCCAAATGGAGAAACCCCAACAATGAGCCACACCAAATTACAAGTAAATTACGTGACCGCCCAGAAGGCAGGAGGCGCCCGCGTCCCGGGGGAGCGGCCGGGAAGCCGCGGGGACAGTGAACACCACGAGCGCCCGGCCTTGGTTTCCATGTGGCACCCCCAGTAAAAGCTCCTCGGGAGGGTGGTCTCGGCACTGGGGCCGGGGGGGGGGCTCCAAGACGAACTTGGGGTATCCGGTGGCGTCAGGAAATCAGGAGGTGCGAGGCAAATGGTGGGGCTCGTTGAGAGAACGCAGGAGCCAAATGAAGAGGCTCCCATGGCCAAGCTGGGACAATTTGTGCTAGAACATAAATAATAATAGTACACGGAATGTAACAAATGCCCATGAACCCACACGGATGTAAGTAACCGATTCAATAAAGAAATGGGGAGAAGGGATAGTTCTTCCTTCCTTCCGGTCAGATGCCTGCGATTCATGTAAAAAGAGAGAAGGAAAACCAGAGTCGCCATTTGGCAAACGCTACGGTAATGGCTTTTTTGGACAAGACCCACCAACGGATGCTAAAATCTGCAGAGAGGCTTGGTCCTTTCTCAGCTTGGGGAGCTCCTGGACCACATGGGGTCTGCAGCAGGGAAGGCGGGGGGCTGAGGTCACCCCCAGGTCCTTGTGGGGCTCCTCTCCTGGAGGGAGGATCCCGCAATAAACCAGTAACAGGCGAGATGACTCCATAGGATGGCAAGTATCAGAAAGGAAAGGAGAGGGGAGGAGAGAGGAAGGGAGAGGATGAGAGGAGAGGAGGGGGGAGGGGAGGAGAGGACGTTGCTAGGTTGGTTGGTGGCTGGAGAGGGAAGGCCCCTCAGGGGATGTGCTAGCTGCCCTGTGACCCCTAGAAATGCCCTGGGGTGGGAAGGGACCTGGGTCGAGGGGGTGGGGAGGTGGCTCAAGGCACAGAAGGGCCACGTGGCCTCATGGGGTGGGGGCAATTGTGTGGCACCTCCGTGATGAATCCTCTGTGATGGAAAGCCAAGCCGGGAGCCCGCTGCCCCAGGTTTCAGCTGAGATGCTGGGTGGGTGGTGAGGAAGCCATTTCCTGGGATGGGGAGAATGCAGGGCAAGGAGGAGGGGGTCAGGCGTCCAATTTGGGCCAAATCACATTCAAGATGTCTCCCGGGCAGCCAGGCCACGTGGAGGCAGATGGATGGGTGTGTAGGAGAGAAGTGCACCTGTGGGACAGGCCTTGGACATGGAGGGGTGAGGCCCTGAGCCCTGGACATGGAGGGGTGAGGCCCTGAGACGCCTGGGCGGCCTCCCTCGTCCCAGTACAGGGGCCAGGCTGCATGGGCCTGGAAGGGCTGGAGCCTGGCTGTGCCACCCCGGCTGCGCTGTCCCATGCAGAGGGAGAAGCATGCAGGGCCGGAGAGGTGGGCCCAAGCACGAGCCCCAGCTGGCCTTGGCTCCCGCATCTACTGGGTTCAAGGCCGGCTATGGGAGAAGGGGGTCCCTGAAATCCCTGAAGATCCACCGGGACCCGCACTCACTCCAAAAGTATCATCTGGAGCTGTGTGCCATGCTGGGGGTAGAGCGTGGGCACCGGTGGGGGAGAGGTGGATTTGCGAGACAAGGGTAGTGACAAATAAGGCAGACTCCTCATTTGGGGCTCGGGGAGCAGGAGGGAGCATCTAGGGGGAGGTGGAAAGGTAAGGAATGGTGGATCCGCGGGAGGCGGAGCCAGGGCCCCCCGGAGGTGGGTGGGCAGGAAGGAAGGCATACTTCTCTGTGGCACCAGCGGCCGCCTCCGCACAGGCATGGAGAATGCAATTTAATCCGCTTGGCCAGGCCCCAGCTGCAGTTTGGGGTTTGGAGGAAAAGGGGCAGGGTCAGGAGGAGTTCTTCTCTGCACTTGAGGGGTGTGGTGGGGGTGCCAGAGAGGCGGGGTGTTGGGCTGAGCCCAGACTGCAAGGGAGAGTGCTGGAGGGTGGGAGGGGCCAGCTAGAGCTGCTCTGGGGGAGGTGATGAAGGTCAGGTGTGGCCGGGGCCGTGGGTCTCGCGGTGACCATGACGTCCCATTGCTGGGAAGCCCAGGGGCTGGGTGAAGACTTGTCCCCGAGGTGGCTGCAGGGACCCCTGGGGACAGAGACCTGAGTTCCAAGCCGACTCCGTTCCTTTGTTGGCCAAGGACACCATCCTTGTTGGCCGGGTGAAGGCCATGGCCAAGGGCTCCCAGGAATGAGGCCCCTCCCCTTCCTTACCAGGAGGCCTAACTCTGCAAACAGAGCTGGTAACCTCAGCCTTCTTGAAAACGTTCAGTAATTTCTGGTAATGACCAGCCAGAAACGCAGAATGAGCTCTCCTGAAAGGTCACTTATCCAAGAAAAGGAAATTATTCCTGTTCCCGGAGCCTGTCAGCTTTTGCCTTAATTAATATCAAACGTGCATATGCCTGGCAGTGGCTTCAAATGTGCGAGTGGAGTTTCTGTGACATTTTTAATGAAAGAAATGTGAATCTTCCCGGACCGAGGCGTTCAGCAGGGCCTCCCGGGTTGCTCTGGAGCCTTCGCGGCGGACGGGCGCTGGCCAGGGTGCTGGCCGTACGGAAGAGGCGTGTCTGGCCGCGCAGGAGTGCCTGCGGCCACATCCGAGCTGCCCGGGCGGGTGGATGTACCTCTCTGAGCCTCAGCTCTGTCAGCACTGGCTGCACGAGGCTGCTTTATAGATCACACGGGATGCTTCATGTGGGAGCCCACCGACTGCGGCCAGAGCCATTTGTCACCTGGCATGTCCCGCCCTGTGCTGGGCACCAGGGCCAAGCTGGATGGGCAGGACCCTGCCTCACAGCCGAGTCTGGTGGTTCTGCTCTTCAGACCCCGGAGCAGCTGTTGGTCTTCTCTTCTCCCCCCTCGGGGGCCCCCAAGGCACGCACCCCACTGCGTCCTGGTTGGTGATGTATCTGCTGCCCCGGCCAGACTGAAGCTGGTCCATCATGTCCTGCTCAGGGGCCCTGCTGGGGCCCCGGGGTCTTTCTGGGGGAAAGAGGAGTCAGCATGGACTGGGTCTCGGTGGAGTGGGAAGGGGCCTCTGTCGCCCAGGGGTCCGTGCGGGGAACAGGCTCCCTGACAGAGACCGGGACTTTCACTTCCCTCCACGTAGCAGCAAAGGACGGTCCCGTCCAATTCTGTTGTTGTTGTTGCCATTTCTCCAACAAGAAAACCAAAGCCGAGTTATAGGATTTGGGCCCAAATCACAAAGCCGACTCATTCCTCAAGAAATCAGGAGATAAACACCTGCTAGTTTTCCCGCACGCCCTCAGCCCAGCGGAGTCTTTGATGCCCCATGTTATTGGTCTCAACAAGGAAAATCTGGCCCAGTGTGCTCCCATCTGGCCTCCCACGCCCATGCGGGGCTGCCCACTCCCTTCCTCCTTCAGGGCGGGGTGGGGGAGAGTGGCATCTACCCCGCTCAGCCTTCTCTAACGGCTTTTGGTCTGAATACGCAAGATGAAAACATGACCGGCAAGCCGCGTATTAAATTTGAGGAGCTATTGCCAAATCGGTCTCCAAAGTGACTTTACCCATTTGCAACATCACCAGCTGTGGATGGGCGCACTATTTCCCTACACGCTCTCCAAAGCTTGAGGTTGACACATTTCAATTTTTGCCAATTGATGGGGAAAAAATATGTCAAATTAACTTACATTCCCCCCCTTTTTTACTAATAACTTGAGCATCTGTTAATATGTTCTTAACCCTTTGTCACTTCTGTACTACAACTTGTCTGTTCCTATTCTTCTCTTATTAAAGGAATTCTGGGGTGCCTGGGTAGCTCAGTCAGTTTCATGTCCGACTTCAGCTCAGGTCATGATCTCAGGGCTCGTGAGATCGAGCCCTGTGTCAGGCTCTCTGCTGACGGACAGTTCAGAGCCTGCTTTGTATTTTCTCTCTCTGACTCTCTCTCTCAAAAATAAGTAAGCATTAAAAAATTAAAAGAATTTTTTATATATACATTTAAGGAATTCTTTATATATTTTGGATACTAATCCTTGGTGTGTTACATGTGATATAAATATTTTTGCCTTGTCTGCTACTTCTTTTTTCACTTTACATTATCTTTCTTCATACAGACATTTAAAACCAGTAGTGAAATTTATGAACTCTGTTTTTCTTTAAATCTTGCTTAAGATTCCTCAAGGTCATAAACATATTCTGCTATGCTTTCTTCTGTTACTCCCGTATGGTTTTTAAAAAACGTTTATGTCTTTATTCCATTAATTTTTGTTAATGGCACGAAGAGGGAATTTAATTTAATTGTTTCCAGGTAGCAAAGGGTTCCAATATTTACTGAACAATCCGCCTTCCCCCAGTGATTTGAGATGCCACCTTTGTTCACATTCTGAATTTGAGTATATACATGGTCTATTTTTTTGATCCTCTGTTTTTGTTCCAAGGATCTATTTATCTATTCATGTGCTAATATCACATTATATTTATTAAAATTACTTTATAATATGCTTTGACATCTTGTCGGGCAAAATTCCCCTCTTTGTTTTTTCTTTTTTCAAGCTGTCTTGGCTATCCTTGAACATTTACTCACCCAGCTGAGTATTAGAATCAGCTTGTCAAATCTTATTAAAATCTTGATCAGGTTTTGATTAGGATTGTGTTGGATTTATAGATTTATTGGGGGGATTAAAATGGAGAAAAAGTATTAATTCTTAGTATTATAATAGGGCCCAGAGAACGTGTGCAGTCAGGAACGGGCTTTTCCGTGGAAGGTGGGCAGCCAGTGCTTGCTGGGCCACTGAGCGTGGCTCTGTCCCTGGGGTCCAGGAAGGAGCCTGGTGTGTGGCCTGTGCTGTGCAGAGCCACTGGGGTTTGCTCCTGTGGGGCCTCCTTGGGACAGGAAATCCTGCCCTTGGAATGACCGATTCCCATACCACTCACTGTCAACCAATGCCGAGTGCCTGCCAGCAGGGGCCCTGGAGTCAGGGGCAGAGGTGACCCAGGCGGGGGCCCGATCACACACTTTTGCCTGTGGAGCAGCATGTCCCTGAGGAAAGAGCCACCGGCCACTTCCTGGACAGGACGGTCCAAAGGCGGGCTTTGCAGAAAGGGTGGGTTTCCTGGGCAGCCCCGGGAAGGGGGCCAAGTTGAGTAGACACGTCATGCACAAGTGAGCTGCGTGGACGGGAAAGGAGAGGGGTTGGGTGGCCGGCATCGGGGGAAGGGCATCTGGAGAGGAGGCCCCCTTTGGTTCATGTCAAGGTCTGTTCAGATGTCATGTGTGTAAGGAGATGCCCAGGGATGCAAGGCGGAAAGCTGAGGCCTGGATTCGGGAGGCCTGGGGTGTGTCCCTTCGGGTGGGGACAGAGAGGAGGCCAGCAGGTCTGCCTGGGGGCTGCTGACTCTACGTGTTTCCGGGGCCAATGGAATGTATTTCCATGTAGACATCAGCGTTTATGAAAGGGTAAGAAACTGAATGTGCCGACCTGACACTGGCATGTGTGTCACTAAAACCCAGCAGTTACTACCGCAATCGCCTAGGACTCAGGCTAATGGAGGGTTTTTTCAGGGAAGGCTCTTTATCACCGACATTATATAGAATTGCAGACACATGGTGATACTAAACATTAGACTGACTTTTAGTTTGTTTTCTTATGTTTTGAATTCTCTACCAACAATGCACCTCGGCAGACCACGCCTACCACTCCCGCTCTGGGAACATCGTCAACTGGTCCTGCGTGGCCCCCCGCACCTGCCTGCTTCCCTACTCCCTTTCACGGCAAACCCCTGCCCCCTCATAAACCACATTTTTATGAAATGCCTGCTGAGTTAAATAGTGAGACCAACAAGAGTACTTGTGGAAATACCTAAGGTAAAAAGAGTAACACTGGAGGAATGCTCGTTACCCACCACCCGGCTGAAGAAACAGGACGATGCGTCAGCCTCGAGGCCCTCTGTGGCCCTTCCCCACCCCGTCACGACCTGCCTTCCCTTGCAGGCCATCAGACCCCTTGTTTTTTGTTCATTTGTCATCCTCTCGGCGTTCTTTGCTGTTTTACCACATCACGTGGCCCCAAACATGACATGGGTTAGTTTTGTGTGTTTTTGATCCTCATGTAATTGAGCACTTTTGTGTGCATCCTTCTGCCCTTGGCTATTGTGGCCCCACGTGGTGTCCCAAGATCATTCATGTCGCGTGCGTGCAGCAGTTCCTTCTTTCACACCACCGTGTGGCGTTCTGTCCTAGAACAGACCACGGTTTCTGGATTCATTCTTCTCCTGGGGGAATTGGGTGGCTTCCCATTTTTTTTTCTATTGGATCAGTGCTGCTTGGATAAGGCTCATCTTCCGGTGATCACGGGCCAGAACCCTCTAAGGTAAACAACCTTGAGTAGACCTTCTGGATCACAGCGTGTTCATTCCCTCGACGTTATTACGTAATGTGAAAAAACGCCTTCAGTAACTTAGACTCCTGCCAGTATGAAGTTCCCGTTTTTATATCAAAAGGGCGCACCAAATCTCAGGTGGGATTAGCCTGGTGACATTTCTAAATTTCAGGAAAAACTTTTTCAGAGCCTTCAAAGTTCCAGATAAAGGCAAAAAGTTAACTTACGGTGGGAATATAGACTAAACTCGGACTTCTCATTTGACACCCCAGAAGTCAGAAGGCAGAAGAATAATGCGATCATCATGACAACCCCCTAACATCAGTACTGTTGTTACTGGCCCCGCTTTTCAGGTAAGGCAACAGAGAGACTGGAGACGGTCACAAGTCCAGCAAGGAAGTCACGAGTCAGACTTACGTTGTCTGACTCCAGAATGCACATTTCTAACTACGATACTCTCCTAAGTAAACTGGACAGAAGAAAGTACTTAGACATGTAAAGCCCTTAAACCCAAACTGAATAGTAAACATAAGTTCCAAAGCCACTGCCGTTCAAATTAAGAGCAAGAGAAGGTGCTTGTTATCACACTGTTACTCAGCACTGGGCAGTGGGGAAGGAGTGTGAACAAGGCTACGTAAGTATGTGGAAAGAAGTGAGAGCATTGTCGTCATTTGCAGGCTATACAGTTATGGATCTTAAAAAATTCAAGCAATTCAACCACAGCAACAAAAGCTAAGGTGGCTGGTTACTGGATAAATAAACAACAAAAAATAACTTTTCTTTATATTAGCAAAAGACAGAAAAGGAAACAGAAAAACCACATTCATAATGGGAACAAAACAATTTTCCCAAAATCTTTGAAAAAATATCTGAACTATTCCATGTATGGTAGCATCAAAAAGAATAAAATACTTAGGAATAAACTTTACAAAAAAAGCGCACAACATATACTCTGAAAACGACAAAACACTGTTGAAAAAATTAAAGATCTCAATACATGAAAAAACACCCCATGTTTGTAGATTGTAAGACTTAGTATTGTTAAGAGGACAATACTCCCAGGGGCATCTGGGTGGCTCAGTGCATTGAGCGTCCAACTTCGGCTCAGGTCATGATCTCGCAGTTTGTGGGTTCGAGCCCTGCATCGGGCTCTGTGCTGACAGCTCAGAGCCTGGAGCCTGCTTTGGATTCTGTCTCCATCTCTTTGCCCCCTCCCTTCTCATGCTCTGTCTGTCTCTCTCAAATATAAAATAAAACATTTAAAAAATGTAGAAAAAAGATGATAATACTCTCCGAATTACCTATAGAATCAATATAATCCTTTTTAGAATCCCAGTTGACTTCTTTGTAGAAATTGTCAAGATGATTCTAACATGCACATGGAATTTCAAGGGACACAGGATGGTTACAACATTATCCTGACAAGGAGAAACAGAGCTGGAGGACTCACCCTGTGCTTTTTAAACTTACTACAAAGCAACAGTAATGAAGACTGGTACGGGCATGAAGATAGACATGTAGATAAGCGGACTAGAATTGAGAGTGTAGAAATAAATCCATGTGTCTATGGCAAACTAATTTTTTTTCTACAAAGGAGCCAAGACCATTTAATGAGGGGAATGAAAAGGCTATTTAACAAATGCTTTTGAGACAACTGAATAGTCACATGCAAAAGAGTGAAGTTGGACCCTTACCTCACACCATATACAAAAATTAATTCAAAATGGCTCAGTGAACCAAAGCAAACCAAAGCTGTAAAAGTCTCAGAAGAAAACACAAGGGTAAGCCTTCATGACCTCAGTTTTGGCAATGGACTCTTCAGTATGATATTAAAAGCATAAATAACAAAAGAAAGACTAAATCAATTGGAGTTCATCAAAATTAAAAATTGTAGTGCTTCAAAGAACATTATCAATCAAGTGAAAAGACAGAATGGGAGAAAATATTTACAAGTTATATGTCTGATAAGGGAGTTGTATCTATAATATACAAAGAACTCATGAAACTCAATAATAAAAAGACAAATAATCCAGTTTAAAAACAGGCAAAGGCAGGGTACACCTGGGTGGCTCGGTCGGTTAGCCACACGATTTCGGCTCTGGTCATGATCTTGTAGTTTGTGAGTTCGAGCCCGGTGTCATGCACTGTGCTGGCAGCTCAGAGAGCCTAGAGTCTGCCTCAGATTTTGTCTCCCTCTGCCCCTCCCCAACTCGAGCTCTGTCTCTGTCCTTCTCTCTCTCTCTCAAAAATAAATAACCATTAAAAAAGACAGGCAAAGGACTTGAATAGACATTTCTCTGAAGAAGATATACAAATAGCCAATAAGCAGCTGAAAAGAGGCTCAACATCAGTAATTATTAGGGAGACACAAATCAAAACCATTACAAGACACTAGTTCACACTCACTAAAATGACTGGATTAAAAAGTCAGATAATAACAAGTGATGATGAGGAGACAAAAAAACCGGGACCATGGTACATAGCTGTTGCGCATACAAACTTTGTGCAGCTGCACTTGAAAAGTCTCATTCTGGGCACCTGGCTCACTCAGTCAGTAGAGCACGCAACTCTTGGTCTTGGGGTTTAGGTTCAAGCCCCACACTGGGTGTAGAGATTACTTAAAAATAAAATCTTAAAAAAAAATAGTCTGGCAGTTCCTCACCTGATAAGGATAAAGTTACCATATGACCCAACAATTCCATTCCTACATTTGTGCCAAGAACAGGAAAAGCATTTGTCTGCACAATACCCTTTATATAGATCTTTATTCACATGGACTTTTACTGAGTCGTTATGTACAATACCCAAAGGGTGGAAACAACTCAGCTGTCCCTTAACCGATGAAAGGATAAACCTAAACGTGGTCCATCCATACAACGGAGCGGTGTTCCACCCTAAAAAGGAATAAGGAACTGACACAGGCTGCCATTTGGATAAACCTTGTAAACTAGGTGCTAAGTGAAAGAAGCCAGCCACAAAAGACCACGTGTTATGAGTTTCCAGTTATATGAAACACCCAGACTGGGAAAATCTGAGAAAGTAGAGAAGTGGCTGGCAGGGGGTGGGGAGGAGAGAGAGATTATGGGTAAATGACGGGGCACCTGGTTGGCTCAGTTGATTGAGTATCTGACTCTTGATTTCTAAATTTTTTTAATGTCTTTATTTTATTTTGAGAGAGACAGAGAGTGAGCGAGGGAGGAGCAGAGACAGAGACACACACAGAATCTGAAGCAGGCTCCAGGCTCCAAGCTGTCAGCACAGAGCCCGACTCAGGGCTCGAGCCCACAGACTATGAGATCATAACCTGAGCTGAAGTCGGACACTTAACCAACTCAGCCACCCAGGCGCCCCTGACTCTTGATTTCACCTCAGGTAGTGATCCATGGTCATGGGATTGAGACCCACATTGGTGTGGAGTCTGCTTAAGATTCTCTCTCTCTCTCTCTCTCTCTCTCAATCTCTCTCTCTCTCTCTTTCTTTCCCCTTTCCCAAGTTGCACACTCTCTATCTAAAAAATAAACAATAAATAAAATAAATGGGCTGTGATGTTGGTTGCACACATTCGTGAGTACACTAAAACCATTGAATTATATACTTTAAATGGGTCAGTTGTATGGTATGTCAGTTACATCTCAATAAAGCTGTGTGTGTGTGTGTATTTATTTTGGTTATTTCTTTTAATGTTTTTATGTTTATTTATTTTTAAGAGAGAGAGAGACAGCATGAGAGCAGAGGAGCTGCTGAGAGAGAGGGAGACCCAGAGCAGCTCCAGACTCTGAGCGGTCAGCACAGAGCCCAACATGGGGCTCGAACCCACGAACCGTGAGATCGTGACCTGAGCTGAAGGCAGCTGCTTAACCGACTGAGCCCCCCCCAGGCGCCCCTTTTTTGTTTTTTTAAAGAATGAGTTGTGACAATTATACCAGCCTGGAGAGATTTTTATGATAAATACTTAAGTGAAGAAAGAAAGTTGCAACGTGTTATTGGTTGAATTATATTTTCCCTGAATTTATACATTTAAGTTTTAACCCCCAGCATCTCAGAATGAAACTTCACGTGGAAATAAGGTCGTCGCAGATGCAATTAGTCAGGATGTCAGGCTGGGGTGGCGTGGGCCCCTAACCCAGTATGACCGGGGTCCTTATGCAAAGGGGGGTTTGGACACAGACGTGCACACGGGGAGGACACAGGGCAAGGATCAGAGTCAGGCTGTCACGAGCCGAGGTGTCACCAGGCCCAGGGGAGGGACCTTCTCTACTCTCTCAGAGAGAGCATGGCCCTGCAGGTTCCTGGATCCCTGACCTCCTGTGAGGTCAGATTATCTCGAAACAGTGCATCTCTGTTTAATTCATCCAGTGTGTGGCACTTTTTATGACAGCCTAGCAGGCCCAAAGGGAGGAACAAGGGATATAGAAATTATATTTTTTATTATATATTAATTCACTTTGCTAACATTGGTTATCTTGTGGGATTGGACTGGGGTGGGAGACGGGGTTAGGTTTTTAAATATGGTTTTACTCTTTGGATTGTTGTAATGAGCATGCGCCACTTTTTTTTGCATTTGTAAAACAGGATTTTTTAAAATTTAAATTTTAGGGACGCTGGGTGACTCGGTTAAGCGTCTGACTTCAGCTCAGGTCAGGATTTCATGGTTCGTGGGTTTGAGCCCCACGTCAGGCTCTGTGCTGACAGCTCGGAGCCTGGAGCCTGCTTCGGATTCTGTGTCTCCTCTCTCTGCCCCTCCCCCACTTATGCTCTCTTTCTCTCTCTCTCAAAAATAAGTGAATGTTACAAAAATCACTTAAAAATTTAAATTTTAGTTTGTTGACGTACTAATATTGGTTTCAGAAGTAGAATTCAGTGATTCATCACTTGCATGCCGCCCCCAGGGCTCATCCCTCCTTGGCACCTGTCATTCATCAAGCCCATCCCCCTCCCCTCCCTCCTTCACACCTCCGTTTGTTCTTTATCTTTGAGAGCCTCTTATGTTTTAGGGTGCTGGGTTGTTCAGTCTGCTATGCGTCCAACTCTTGGTTTCGGTTCAGGTCATGATCTCACAGTTCATGGGTTCAAGCCCAGCATGGGGCTCTGTGCTGACAGCCCAGAGCCTGGAGCCTGCTTCGGATTCTGTGTCTCCTTCTCTTTCTGCTCCTCCCCTGCTCGTGCTCTCTCTCTCTCTCAAAATAAATAAATAAACTTAAAAATAAAATAAGAGTTCCCTGTGGTTTGTCCGGTCCCCTCCCATATGTTCATTTGTTTCGTTTCTTAAATTCTACATACAAGTGAAATCCTATGATATTGGTCTTTCTCTGGTTGACTGATTTCGCTTAGCATAATACCCTGTGGCTGCAAACGGCAAGATTCATTCTTTGATCACTGAGTAATATTCCATTGTATGTACCTACATCGCATCTTCTTTTGGGCATTTGGGCTCTCTCCATAGTTTGGTTATTATTGATGATGCTGCTATAAACACTGGGTGCATGTACCCCTTCAAATCTGTATTTTTGCATCCTAGGAGTGAAGACCGTCCCCACAAGGGTGAGGATGGGGAGAGAGGCGAAGACAGTGGTAGTGGTGGCGATGGAGGAGGGGGGATTAACTCAGGCTGAAATTTCCGACTGGCACGCTCCCTTCTCCGTGGAGCCTCATGCAATGATTCAAGGCAACAGCTTCTGTGTACAGATTTGGAAACTGAGTCTCCACAAGGTCAGGTGACTTGTGTAGGGGCCGCCATCAGTACACTGGGGGGAGATGGCATCAGAACCTGGACTGGCTGGCCTCCGGCCACCTTTCCCTCCCATTCACAACTGGCAGGAGCAGCTCGGGGCCTCCACCTGCCACCCCCGCCCCGCCCCGCCCCACCCCCTGTATCAGGCCAGTCCCCAGGCCTGCAGGCGCCTCCCCTGGGGAGCTCACCAGCCTTCCTGTCTGCAGCTTCCCCCCAGCCCCAGTCGGTTTGCTGGGATGCAGGAGGCCTGCATTATTCAAGCCCATGGAATATTCAGGCAGTTGGGCAGAGGCGCGGAGGCTGTCAGGGCTGGCGGAGATCTCTCACAGAAGGCCCCGGGGGCTGGGGAAGCTGCGGGGCCCGGGGACAGATCTGTCATCCCAGCCTGACCCACGCAGGGGCGCAGGCTGCCTCCGCCACCTGATGGATGTCCCCATTTAGGGAGAATGCATTATTGAGCACGGGGCTCTTTCCAATCAGACTCCTGGACCAAATGGCTCAGCTGTGTCCCGCAGTGGGAGGCTCGAAGAATCCGCTCCCAGGGGGAGCTGGTCCACCGCACCAGGCGCGTGCTGCGCGGGGTGGCAGACGCTTCCTGCAGGGGGCCACCTCTAAAAGGACTGGGAACTGGGGACCCCCGCTTTCAGCACTGGGCCCGCCACGCAAGCCCGAACGGACAGCCTGGAATCCCTCGTTCTCTGGGATGGGTCAGCTCGGTGTCAGTGGGGCCTGAGCAAGAGGCCGGGGACTAACGCCCATGCTTCCAGAATCACAGGATGTGCGCCTCCGGCCCCGTGAGCCCTTGGGTATTGGCTCTAGAGAGCAAAACGGTGGACAGCTCCGGAACCTCAGGGCACTTTCCTGAGCCGCAGACTTGGTGGCTCTAGAGCCTTGGGGGCTGGGTTGGGACCCTGGTGCTGCTGGGTCTGGGGTCCTGAGCTCGCGGTCACGCTGTGCGGAGCCCACCTGCTCCCTCCTGAGCCGCCCGGGGCACAGTTCATCTAAGGAAACCTGGTTTGTTTTGCACCTGGTAGGAGGGAAGGCCTGTGGTTGGCTGTTAGAGGTCTGATTGAAGAAATGCCAGAAAGTTCTTCAACTGTGACACTGTGACTTGTGGTCACTTAGGGCCGCCAGTGATCCTGCCAAACGGGGACTGATGTGAGGGGAGCACCACCCTGGCGCACCGCTGCTCGCTCACTAACCTGCCCCCTCACCGGCTCAAGGGAGCGTCCCTGCCCTGCGAGGCACCTGCTGCTCTTGGCTCCCTCCTCCTCCCCCTGCCCTGCGGGCAAGGGCTGGGTTGGGGCCTGGGAGGACTCTTACTTGGTAGAGGTCCACCGTGTCTTGATGTCCTTCTCTTCCCTCGTTTCAGATGGAAAATCCAGACACCTTTCTGGGCCCAGCCCAGGCTCCCTCAACCTCAGCGCCAGGGACGTCTTGGACCAGGTGACCTTTGGTGTGGGGGGCTATCTGGCACTTAGCAGAGGGTTCAGCCACAATCCATCACCTGCCAGGGGCGTGATGTCTCCAGACACGGCCAAATGTGCGCCCGGAGGCAAAAGCTCCTCCTGTTGGGAACCACTGGTCTACAGGAAGGATTCCTGAGCTCCGAGTTGACTCCTGACGTGCCTCTCATGGTCGCCATGCCAACCGTGTCTGCTGCTTCCTCGGCCCCTGTACCCACCGTGGAGGTGCCCCGTGAGGGTCCCAGGAGGATAACCCAGTCATCCCCAGTCTGCAGAGCAGGAAACGGAAGAAAGTTTAAAGAGACTTAACTTGTTCAAGGTCACTCGGCAAGTCAGTGGGAGAATGAGGATTCCGATTCAAGCCGGTCTCTCGCCAGCTCGGCCACACCAGGCCCGTCATGGCTGCCGAGATCCTGAGCTCGTTTGGGCGAGTGCCTGCTGTGGGCCAAGCCCTATTCCGGATGCTGAGGCCACAGCAGCTAACAGAGCAGACAGGGACCCTTGCCCCCTTGTGCTGCCATTCCAGTGGGGGTAGCGGGGATAAAAACACCGGGTTGGCATCAGGACTGAGGGCAAACGAGAGGACCCCATGTCATGCCCCCTCTTCAGCTGGGCTGTGACGTGAAGCTACAAAAGCCACCCAAAGATATAACCGGAGGATCCCTGTTCCCCTTCTGCCCCCAGAAACTGGGGTCCAGGGAGGTGTTAGCTCCGGCTCCGCGCCTTCAGCCCCCCGTGCCCAGCTTCCCTCAGAACAGGGCCGAGGAGCCGGGTCAGGGCGGCAGCTCCCCGCAGCCCCACCTCGGGGTGCTTTTCCGTCCTCCACATCCGCTCAACTGCACAGGCGGGCGCCCAGCCTGGCTGCGCAGACCCAGACCCCCATAAATTATGTACGCCGCTCCGGGTTCTGGATGGAGAGCCGGAGAAATTATAACCCCCATTAGCGCACACGGCGCAGGCGGCCCAGCTGTTTCCCTCGCTCTGGCCTTTCCGGGCTGGAAGGACGGGCTGGCGGTGGGAGGGCCGGAAACGCTCAGCCATCCGGGCCTTAATGCGCCCCTCTTGTAACTCGTTGGCAGCGAGGAGCCTTCCACCCACAGCAGGTTTGGTGCTTGTGCCCTGAGAGCCGGTCCGATGCTTGAAAAGCCAGATGGGAGAGGAAGCGGGCACGGAGAGGCCCAATGGCATGTCGCAGGTGCTGCCCGCCTACGGTGTATAGAAGGTGCTGGGGATTCAGGCCGCCTTCCAGGGTCGCCCTCCCCTCCCTTCTCTCCTCCACTCGCACCCTCAAGCCCCCACATGTGTGACGGCCAGACTGACCTCTCCCCAGTGTGGCGGGGCCAGTAGGCTTTGTCCGTCCACTTGTCCCACTTTGCGGATGGGAGGAAGTGACTTGCCTACGATCATCAGGGGGTCAGGTGGCACCTGAAGTGACTTCTTGGACACTTGGCCTTGGAGTGGGCATCTCCTGCCCTCCTGAAGACAGTGCCACACCATTACCTGCCTGCTGCATAGCCAACCAGGCCTTTGGAGCAGGGGAAACGGAGCCAGAGACAACCACAGATGGGCAGTGGCGGGCATGAGCTCTGCCCAATAGGACCACCCGTCTTGGATGGCTGCAAAAGCTCGGGGATGCCTTCTTGAGCTGCCAGCACACCTCCTCCAGGAAGGCCCCTGTGAGGGAGTCCCCACCATGAGTGGGCACCGTTCCCTATCTTCCCAGCAGCTCAGGCGCCCTGCTGTGTCCCGGGACCAAGTTCCCAGGGAAACCCAACCTCCCCACCTCACAGGCTGGGAAGGCGGCCCGGGCAGGAGCAGAGCCCAGTCCCCACCCCCCAGGCCTCTGCGCACGGTTTCCTTTCCATCTGAGTGACCCCACGGCCCCTCTGCTTCCCCTGACCTACACTCTCTGGCGGCCACCAGTCACTGGCACGTTTACTGCGCGTGACACTTTACAGCAGCTCGCCAGGTGGGCGAAGCCCTCAGTGGCAGGCTTCCTCATCCTCTTTATAGAGATGGGGAAACTGAGGCCCACAGAGAGGAAGCAAATTACCCAAGACCTCATCTCTAGAAAACGACTGAGCTGGAACCGGGACTTAATTCCTGATTCTGAAGTCCTGCTCTCGTGGCCTATCAGCCCTCGAGTTGGGTCTGGACGGGTCAGGCTGGGGAATGTTCATTCGCTCGTATGTGTACCGGTTCACTCATTCATCCGGCGGACCTCGCGCCTCCCACACTCATTCATCCGGCGGACCTCGCGCCTCTCACACTCATTCATCCGGCAGACCTCGCACCTCTTACAGTGTCCTTCTTAAGCTGCGTAATCTATCTCGTTATCTTTTTCTTGTCTTGTCTTCTTGGTTGTCTGTCTCCCCCCAGAATGTGAGGTCCATGATGCCAGGGCCTGTGTGCCTGTGTGTGTTTCTTACATGTTTATTAATTTATTTTGAGAAAGAGAGAGAGAGTCAGTGGGGAGAGGCAGAGGGGGACAGAGAGAGAGAATCCCAAGCAGGCTCGGCCCGATGCAGGGACTCGATCTCACAACCATGAGATCATGACGACCTGAGAGCCTAGACCAGGAGCCGGATGCTTGGCTGACGGAGCCGCCAGGCGCCCCTAGTCTGTGGGTTTTATTGATCCCAGTGCCCAGCAGCGCTGTGCCAGTCCTCAAGAAACGCTGGCCGGATGTTGAATGAAGTACAGGAAACTAACAAATCAAGATTTATTGGTTGTTGACTGAACGTGTGAGTGATCCAGGCTGGATGACCATGGTGGGGGCGGGGGAGATTGAGCGCACCCTGTCCCTGGGGCTGCCTTACCCGTGAAGTGCAGATAGCGGCATTAGGAAGGATGGCCCCTCCCCCCCCCCCAGGGACACGGTTAGAGAATGCGTGTGTGGAAGATGTTAGGGCCGGTCACGGATTTTCTAGATCTTTCTTTGTGTTGATTAGGACTGGCGTTCCCCGCCCCCTCGCAGTTCCGTGTGGCCAAGTGACTTGCTTTGGCTGATTGGGTAACGTGAGTGTAAACGGTCAGTGTCCTTTCCAGTGAGGGATTCCCTCCCCCCACCCGCCATGATGACAACCACAGAGGCACGTGGGGGTGGACCCTCGGGCTCATCTCCATCCCCGCAGGTCTGTGCTCGCCCAGCTTCCTGGAGACAGGGAGTGTCAGACAGGCAGGGAATAACTCCATTTTGTTGAGTTAAGCCACTGAGACTTTGGGCTGTTCCCGCATCACAGCCCAGCCCGCGCTGACTTAACGGAGCGGGTGCGCATGGCTGCGGGCTGAGCGCAGAGCAGGTGTCCCACCAGAGGCCCCCGTGGACTGTCCTGCTTACCACACTTAGGGGGGCCTCCTCTTTCCCGGATGCCAGGGACCCCGTCTAGGGACAATGGAGACATTTTTCTCCAGCTCTTTCCCAGTTGGCTCTGCCGCAGGAAAGCAGAGAAACCCAGACATGAAGTCACCGCTTGTTTTCGGCGAGGGAGCAAGAAAAAAGCTGCCGCAGTATTGTGTTTGCCTTATTAAGGCTCATTTTCTCATTACAATTTTCCCTCCTAATTGCTAATTTTTCCAGCGCCTCCAAAAGCCTTTCTACTTCCGCCTTGTTCCTTCCCCCCACCCCCCCGAGCTGGTGCTTCGAGAAATCACCGCAGATGGGAGAAGGAGAAACACACATGCTTGTTTTTAATTTGCTTGAAATCCTCTTCTCTCGGTGCTACTGGGACGGGCGACTGCCAGGCTCCCGTGGCCACACTGCTGGGGACTCAGCCCCGAGGACCGGCCCCATGGACAGAGGGGGACAGGCCGGGCCCCCAGCTCTGGGCCCTTCCCGGGTGGCCCTCTCACTGGCCAGGACTTCCGGGCTTCCAGATCACCTGTGCTCCACGGATCCAGAGACTCACGGTCCTCCCAGAGCACCCATGTGCACCCAGAGCAGGGCCCGAGCCACTTTCCTGTGCCAAGAACGCCTCCACCGCCCCCGCAGGGGAGGGAGCCACGGCCAGTCTGTCTGTCTATTCCAGCGGCTTCTTCTGCACATCGGCATGGAGCCCCTCACGTGTGGCAGAAATCTTTCTCGGATCTTCTCTGAGCTCTCAGATGGATGTGCCACCACACACTGGCCACAGGACCTGGGTTAGTTCCTTTGGTCCTCAAGGGCTTGGTCCCCACCTTTTAACTGAGGGGACAGGATCACGTGATGCCTAGAGGCTTGATGTTTGAGATGCCAGGCACGCTATTTTTCCAGGGCTCCCAATGCTTGTGAGGCAGGGAGGGGCCCGGTGGTCCAGGGACTCAGACCACCGTGAGCCAGGCAGGAGGGGGTCTGGAGCCGTCACACCAGCGTCGGCACCTGTGGGCTCTGTGAGTTCGGGCCACACCGCTTCCCCCTCCGAGCCTTGCCTGGTCATCCACAAAAGGAAGGTAATCATCCCGGGGCACCTGGGTGGCTCAGTAGGTTAAGCATCTGACTTCAGCTCAGATCATGATCTCACACTTTGTGGGTTGGAGCCCCTCGTCGGGCTCTGTGCTGACAGCTCATAGCCTGGAGCCTGCTTCGGATTCTGTGTCTCCGTCTCTCTCTGCCCCTCCCCTGCTCATGCATGCTCTCTCTCTCTTTCTCAAAAATAAGTAAACATTTTAAAAAATTAAAAGAAAGAAAGGAAGGTAATAATCCCCCTTCACGGACAGTGGATTAACACAGGAGCGTAAAGCCCAGGACAGGCGTGTCTGGCGGAAGTGTCCCTGAATCGGTAACACTCCTGTTGTTCGCCATCTTCACCATCATCGTTGTTGTCACACAGACTTTTTCTTTTTTTAGAACTGGGGACAGTCACAGCTGTCACACACCAAAAAGGTCACTTGGTCCCACCTCTGTCGTTTTCACACTGGGAAGCCAGGTCGAGAGGAAGAAAAGGGATCCACAGAGCGCTGGCAGAACTCTGCTCTGCCCTCTGTCCCCCCCATTGATGGGAAAATAAAAGCACCCACACTGGAAAGCGGCTGGTCTGACTTGTCTGATGCCCGAGGGATCCATTTGGGGACAATTCCTGCTGCACAGTGTGCTGTCATCAGAATCGGGAGAGCCCTGTGCTCCATCGGCAGAGGCGAGTGGGCCACGGCTGGGAGCCTGGGACAGGGCTAATGTCATGGGGTCGTGGGGTGAGGAAGGGTGCCACCCGAGACGTCTCCCTGGGGTCACCTGAACAGCTCAGGAGCAGCCACTCTTCACAGGACACAAACCCACGCCCTGACCACTGGCTGACCAGCCTGTGCCTGTCCTCCGTTGCCCTGAGGACGATCACAGCACGCACTGGGGTGACGGCACGTTCAGACCCCGACTCCTACTGCGTGGCGAGCTCATCCCCTGCACCCCCCAGGGCTCCAGCCCCGCGCGGGGACAAGAGCAATGAACCGAAGGTCACTGAATGGGATCGTCTGTGTTTCTTCACTCGTTCTTAGTTCACAAAGTTCCTTTATAACCTCGCATCTCGTTCCAGCCCTCCAATCCCCTGGGAGGTCCTGATTCCTAGTCCCATTTCACAGATTAGAAAACAGAGGCTCAGGGGGCACCTGGGTGGCCCAGTCGGCTGAGCGTCTGACATTGGCTCAGGTCATAATCTCGTTGGTTGTGCGTTCAAGGCCCATGTTGGACCCTGCGCTGACAGCATCGAGCCTGCTTGGGATTCTCTCTCTCCCTCTCTCTCTCTTTCTGTCCCTCCCTCACTCATGCTCTCTCTCAAAGTAAATAAACTTAAAAAAAAAAAAAGAAAACAGAGGCTCAGAATTTGAAGCTGGGTTGCCAATATGGTCGCCCCAAGTGGCTATTTCAATTAAAATCCCATAGCATTTTAAAAGTTCCGGTCCTTGGTGTGTCAGTGTGTTTACAATGCATCATAGACCCCTGTGGCCACTGGCTACCGTTCTGGACAGCGCCGGGTAGAGTGTGTCGATGTTGCAGAACGTTCTACCAGACAGGCTGGTGAGAAGCAACTGCTGCATGATGCGGCTTCTCGGGGCCTAGGAACCCGGTTTTTCTGGGTTTGGGCCCAGGGTTCTTTTAGGCGCCCTGAGAATGGACTTTGGGGCATGCAGGGGGTGGGTGTGGAGGGTACTTCTCAGAAATTCTCCGGGCCTGTGATTTCCCATCGAGCACTTTGGATCTGGAGGGCCACCTCACCGGGGCAGGCATGAGATTCAGGAACAATCTTTCCTCTTGCTTCAGCAACAGCAGGTTCTGTTTCCTGCTCTGCATACGGCTAGTAGGAAGCGCTCCACAAATCCTCATGCGATGCCATTTTCTTTTTGTTGTTTGTGTTTTTGTTTGTTGTTTGTGTTTGTTTTTAATTTAATTTGTTGTCAAGTTGGCTTCCACGTTAACCCCCAGTGCTCATCCCGACAAGTGCCCTCCTCAGTGCCCGTCCCCCACTTTCCCCCTCCCTCGCCCCCCACCAACCCTCAGTTTGTTCTCTGTATTTAAGAGTCTCGTACGGTTTGCCTCCCTGTCTGTTTGTAACTACTGCCCGCCCCACCTCTCCCCAGCGATGTCATTTTCTAATGAAACGGCGTACGCTGTCCCATCAACAGGGTCCCCCCCTGGACTCCGTTCCCCTCTGTCCAGAGCTGATTAAGCCTGGAGCGCAGGCATCCCCGAAGGGCACCGGTTCTTCCTCCCTCTCCACCCAGCTGGCCAGGATCTGGCTCTGAGCTCCCTTCCGGGCAGCCTGTGTTGTCCTGTTCTTCCGCTGGAAGGGTGGAGGGTCCGCTGCTGCCCAAGGAGGAGACCTGTGTCCCCCCTTCCCCAGGCCATGCTTGGGCCACAGGATTTGGGGCTTAGCATTAAAAAAAGTTTTTTTTTTTAATGTTTTATTTTTTGAGAGAGAGAGACAAACAGAAAGACTGTGAGCAGGGAAGGAGCAGAGAGAGAGGGAGACACAGAATCCAAAGCAGGCTCCAGGCTCCAGGCTGTCAGCACAGAGCCTGATGCGGGGCTCGAACCCATGAACCATGAGATCATGACCTGATCCAAAGCTGGACGCTTAACCGACTGAGCCCCCCGGGCGCCCTGGGGCTCAAGATTTAATCCCATAGGTGGCCATTGTCCAGGGGACCCGGGACCCTCGGTGCTCCGTCAGAATTGGGCTGGGCCATACCCTCCCCTTGGGACTCAGCAGTCCTCACGGATTTCTTTCTGTCCACCGTGGGGAACACAGCCCTGTCTGATGGCCAAGGTGATTTTTTTGCCACCTGTCACGAGAGCAGAGACGGAGTGTAGCATTTAGTGAGACCCCTTTCTATATACTTAAAAGAGGGGGTGTGTGGAATGTGAGTAAAATGTTGCTTAAAAAAACAAGTTTAGAAGTCATTGGTGTTTTTCATTTCCTCTGTTTTTTGGACGGCCCAGGGAGGCCCAGGGAGGGGCGGGGCCTGGTCCAAAGCCAGCCGTGACTGACGAAAGAGCTGACTCTAGAGTCCTGCCTGTCCCTTCGGATTCTCAGAGAGGTGCTCCCGGGAGCAGGTGACTCCGCCTTCCTTCCCACCTCGGGCCCTCCTGTGTTCACCTTCAAGGGCTCTGTGGGCACAGGGGACCCGAGAAGCCTGCCCAGGCTCGAGCCCTCGTTCCGGGGTGGGGGTGGGGATGCAGCACCCAGAGGGGCCAGAGGTCCACTGCAAAGCTGTTATCTGCCCAATCCCGGTCCGGCCTCTAGGCCCCAGGATGGACTTGGATGCACCCACTTCTCCTTCCTGCTCACCGGCTGCCAGGTGCCGGTCCTCCTTCCCTCTTCTCCACGTCTGCCTCTTTAGCCCACGGTCACTGTTTGGTTTATTGCGATAGCCCCTACCCGGTCTTCCAGTCTCTTCCCTGAGGTCCCTCCTGCAGCTGGGAATGCCCCGCTCACATCCAGACAGGACCGAGTCACTGCCCTGGGGCCTGGACTTGGGGGGGTGTGTGCCACACAGTAGCGCCCATTATGGGCAGCAAGGATGGCCAATGGCTTGTTACCCCATTTGCTACTTCTGGTCAGCCCCGAACATTAATCCCGAAGAGGAGCCCTGAAGCCACCGTGTCCCACCTCCGTGGACAGGAGAGGGGGGCCCGTTAGAAGCACCTGCTAGGGGCTGAGAGGGAAGAGCAGTGTGTGTGTGTGTGTGTGTGTGCTCACGCACATTCTTCCATCCCTGATTATAGACAAATGTTTATCATCCCTTAGTGTGACACTTAGGCCTTTTATGATCTGACCCTGCCCCCCTCCCTAGCACTATTTCCCCTGTTCCCTCCCCCCCCCCCATGCACAGGACACCACGCCTGTCTTGCCCACCCCCCGCTGTTGCACGCACAGCTCCTTCTGCATGGAGGCCCCTTCCCTGTCTCTGCGAGTCCAAGGCCCCCCTGGCTTGCCAGCCTCAGTCCTGGCACTGCCTCTGCCAGGAAGTGCCCTGCTCCCTGTCGTCACGAGCCTCTTCCTTCTCGGAGCCTCTCGGTCCGTCGTCGGCCTCCACGGGCTCTGCCTCCTCTTCTCATTGACGATGCAGATTCTCTCCTCCACTGGTCAGGGCAGGACCAGTGGGGCACTTTGGTCCCAGTGACAGCCACCCAGCTGCCGGGCAAAAAGAGGCCACAGCGGAGTTGACCAGCTGCATTGTGGGAAGGGTCAGGATGCAGTAGAGATGCAGGAAAGGGGTCTGGAACGCCCACCAGGGCTGACTTCTCATCTTTCATTTCTGCCCATTTCATGAGCTAGCCTCTCTTCAGACCACCTTCTCCGAAGGTTCAAGGCTTAGCGGCCAACACTACGATTCTCTCCACCCCCTGTCTTGCAGAAAAGCCCCACGGAAAGGCTCTGATTGGCCTGCCTGGGCCAGACACTCGCCCCTGGACCAGTCAGCTGGGGCCTGGAGCCCGCTGTCCAAGAAGGAAGCCACGGGGAGGGGTAGGGAGAACCTGGGGTCAGGGATGGAGATCTGCCTGCTCCCGACCTAGGCCAGGCCCCCCAACTTCCGTGTAGGCCTGTGGCTGTGCCCATGCACCCAGAGCACAGGCTGTGATGTGGGGAAGGAGAGGCAGGGGGTGGGAGGGTGGGTTTCAAGGGCCAGCCGGAGACAGGTGGGGTTGGATTCCTTCCCATATACTGTTGCTTTGACTCTTCACCATACCCGTTCCATGAGGGAAGGTTCTCTGTTTACTCCAGGCCGCGTGGCTAATAACAAGCCAAGGACGGCTCAGGACGGAGGTGGCTTCCTGGGAGGCATTGTCACAATCCCTGGGCTGGATCGGATTGGGAGAGTGGGGTGCGGAGAAGACTTGGGAGACGCCCGAGGGCACAGGGATGGCGGAATCTGGGATCTGGATTCAAACCCAGTCCTGTTTGACTCCCTGGCCTGAGGCTCTGGAGACAAAGGAGCCAAGACTTTTTTTTCACCTTCCAGCTCCGAGAAGGGTGCGGGGCTGCAGGCAGGTAAGAGGAGCCCTTTCCCCGAATCTGGGGGTCACACTGGAGCCCTCTCCTTGTAATTCTGGTTTCTGCTGCCCTGGAGTTTTCTCTGCCTCTGCGTGTTAGAAAGAAAGAAAACAATTTAATGACAACAACAGAAAGAAAAAAAAAACAACTTAGATCATTTAAAAAAATACAAAAAAGTCTGACTTATGTGAAATTTAATTTAATTTATTTTTATACCAGCAGCTGTCAGTTCAAAGAACAGCAACAAAGTAGCCATCTGTGCTTAATTTCATCAATCCGCTGCCGATGGCCACGTGAGCCCGGCGTTTGGACCCAGGCAGAGCACGTGGCCAGATCGCGGCGCCCCTCCTCCCCCCGCGGGCCCTCTGTCCGGGCAGGGGGCCTGGTGGCCTCGTCGGGGCAGCAGGAAGAGGCACCTGGCAGCTGGGCCAAACTGGTCACCAGCGAGGAAAACCCCGCCATCTCTTGACAGCCGCCCCCTGACTTTTCGTTTGCTGAGCCTGCCCTGTATCCTCGACTCCTGGTGAATGGGTAGGTCAGCCCGGCTGAACAGATCGGGAAACAGTCTCGGAGGGCTGTCTCGCCCCGGGTCACGCAACTGATAAACGGATTCAAACCCTGATTTGTTACACTCAGAACTCATGTTGCCAATAGCCTCCTACTTGCTTGGGGCTCCAGGGTCAGAGATGGGCCCAGCGCCGGAGGGGGTCCCCAGGTCACAGAGCCAAGTGGGGGTGTGACAACACAGCCGGGGCTGGCCTTCCCTGGGTGCTTCCCTCCCCTGGGGGCTGGGCAGACCTCCTCAGGGCTTTGTGAGGAAGGGGGTCGCTGTCTCTCCCTGTTCACAGACCCCAACGGAAGGCCTGTCCCTGCGGGGGAACCTGCTCAGGTCACGGGAGGACTGAGCGGTGGAGGCAGGGTTTGCTCTCAGACACTGGGACATGGTGTCCCACGGCTAGGACGTCCATGCAAGAGAACCCCCTGCGGGGCCGATCTCCCGGGATCCTCCCAGGAAGGCAGGGGACCTGCTGGGGCTGCGTGGGGTCAGCTGTGAAGGGCCACCGTCTGGGACAGCGCAGCCTCCGGCTTCATTCATGCCGCACGGCCAGCTCTTCCTCGGCCACTGCGGCCCGTCCTCTCTGGAGTGGGCCAGGGTGGCGTGGGGGGCTTCCCCAGGCCCCGTTTCTTGGTAGGACTGAACAGGAAGGGCATAACCTGGCCACACCCTCCTACCCCCTAAAGAAAGACCCAACCCCCCAGAGCAGAGTCAAAAGAAGCCCCGGTAAGGATTCCTGGGCAAATCACAGCTTTATTTACTGCTGATGAAGAGGGGGAAGAGCGAGCAATTGGAATCATTAAAATATAGATCAAGAAAGTCACATTTTCCGATTTGCCATATTAAAGAGAAAGGGTGGGGGGAGTGCGCCAATTGGCTTTTCATCCTCCCATTCGGTGACAGATGGCGTCTGAGTCACCGCTCCCGGCAGTCAGGACGGTGCTGCCTGCTGGCTTCCTCGCCGCCAGGACCCAGCCCCTCAGGCCGAGGGGGTTTGGGGGGGGCAGAGAAGGAAGCCCCACTCCGTCCGCCTCTTCATCCAGCAGCATTCCAAACCCCCATCCCCCAAACTTCCGGAAAAGCCTATTCATTCCTTTCACAAATGGTACTGAATTCCTCAACCCCCATGTGCCCAGCGCTGTGCCTCTGCACCCCTGGCGGCCCCAGCCTGGTGGGGAAGATGGAAAGTGGTCAGGAAAGTAGTACCCCGAAGTCGGGTCATGGGAAAGGATGCCCAGGGGAGCCACAGAGGCATCTGGCTCAGCCTGAGAGAGTAGGACCAAACCCCATGTAGAAACTGAACGGGGCTTCCCCATCCTCAAGGGCCACAAGGGCAGCCACTCCCGGACCCTCTGATGCCCCAGAGATCTGGCTCTTCTTGCCTGGAATCTGCTCCTCTCTACGAAATTCCTTGCCTCCCCCCTCCCACCCCCCAAACATTCCTCCACCCACCCCTTCCTTCAGCCCCCACCACATGTGCTTGTTGGGCACCTGCCACCTGCCAGGCCCAGGAGTGGGCTCAGAGGAGCAGGTCCCTTCCCCGCAGGGGACATTCCGACCCAAAGACAGTCATTCACATGCCCTTCTCCCTGGCCTGCTGGCTCCTGTCATTGTTCCTCTTGGGGACTCCACGGCTGTGGACATTTCCCATGTGGGCAGTGTATTCTGGATCCTGTCTCCACAGTGCTCTTGGTGGGCTGAGCAGGGCAGGAACCATGGCTGCAGGGTCACGTGGAGGGTGTCTGTGATGGGCCAATGACTTTTAATGAGGACTCTTTAAAGGAGAAACTTCGGGCATTTGGAATTTTTATGGACCTTGTGTAGAGTCTATGGATGCCTTTGGGTGGTGTGGACATTTCAACAATATTAATTCTTCTGATCCATGAACATGGGCTATCCTTCCATTTGTGTCTTCTTCAGTTTCTTTTGTCAAAGTCATACAGTTTTCATTGTACTACAATGGAACAGAAAGGATCTTTCACTTCCTTGGTTAAATTTATTCCTAAGTGGTTTATTGTTCCGATGTTGAATGGAATAATTCTCTTTGCTCCTTTTTCAGATGTTTTTTCGTTCATGTAGAGAATAACAACCAATTTCCATACATTGATTTTTATATCCTGTAACTTTACTGAATTTTTTGGTTAGTTCCAACAGTTTTGTGGTGAGAACTTTAGGATTTTCTATATATAAGAGAATATCATCTCCAAATAAAGACTATTTTACTTCTTCCTTTCCAATGTAGATGCCTTTTATTTTTTTGTCCTGCCTGATCGCTCTGTCTAGGACTCCCAGTACCGTGTTGAATAGAAGTGGTGAGAGCAGGCATCCTTGCCTTTCTTTTTTTTTTTTAATTTTTTAAGTGTTTATTTATTTTTGAGACAGAGAGAGACAGAGCATGAATGGGGGAGGGGCAGAGAGAGAGAGAGAGAGAGAGAGACAGAATCCAAAGTAGGCTCCAGGCTCTGAGCTGTCAGCACAGAGCCTGACGTGGGGCTCGAACCCACGAACCGTGAGATCATGACCTGAGCTGAAGTCGGATGCTCAACTGACTGAGCCACCCAGGTGCCCCAGCCTTTCTTGATATTAGAGTGAATGTTTCTAAACTTTTCCTGCTGGGTGTGAGGTCAGCTGTGAGCCTGTCATACAAGGCTTTTATTATATTGAAGTACATTCTTTCTATACGCAGTTTGTTGAGGGCTTTATCATGAAAGGGTGCTGTATTTTGTCAAAAGCTTTCTCTGCATCTGTTGAGAGGATCATGTGGTCTCTACCTTCCATTCTATTCACGTGACATTGATTGATTTGCAGATGTTGAATCATCCTTGCCTCCTCGGGGGTCAAATCCCCTTGCTCATGTGGCGTATGATCCTTAAAATGTGTTTTTGAGAATTTGGGCCTGTGGAGATTTCCAGCTCACACTCCTTGGTCTCACATGGCCACAGACTCAATTGGACTGTGGGCCCACAGAAAGGCCTATGCAAGGCTTTGCCGTGATGAATGGTAAGCATCCTGACTGTGGTTCCCATCATATTCGCAAGGAAATCATGGGCGATGCCATGTGTGGAAAGCAGCCAGGTGCCTCTAACACACCGTTGCCAGTACCGTGGGAGCGAGTCCAGCTTTAAAGAGCGAACTTGGGTCTGGGAGTCCCAACTGAGTTTTAATTGACCAGATATTCGTTTTATAAGCCCTTTAGAAATAATGACTCATCGGGGCTCCTGGGTGGCTCAGTCAGCTAAGCATCTAACTCTTGGGTTTTGGCTCAGGTCATGATCTTATGGTTTATGGGATTGAGCCCGCATCGGCCTCTGAGTTGGCAGCACAGAGCCTGCTTGGGATTCTCTTTTACTGCCCCTTTCCTGCTTGCGCTCTCTCTCTCAAAATAAATGAATAAACATTAAAAAAAATTTTTTAGGGGTGCCTGGGTGGCTCGGGCGTCCGACTTCAGCTCAGGTCATGATCTCGCAGTCAGTGAGTTTGAGCCCCATGTTGGGCTCTGGGCTAACAGCTCAGAGCCTGGAGCCTGCTTCGGATTCTGTGTCTCCCTCTCTCTCTGCTCCTCCCCTACTTGCTCTCTGTCTCTCAAAAATGAATAAATGTTAAAAAAATATTTTTTAAAATTTTTTTAAAGAAATAATAACTCATTGGAACCCCACCCCCCCGAGCTCTAACTCCAAGGCGCCTACTGGGTCCCCACAGTGCAAACTGGGCAAGCTCCTTTTTTCTGTCCCTTGGATTTCTCATTAGGCAAATGGAGGAGCAGCCCTGATGGCCCGGGTTGTGGGGGGGGCATCAACAGCATAGGATGGGCCTGGCCCCCAGGAGGAAGGTGGTAGCAATGCTGGGTTTTGGGTCGCACGTGCAGCGGCGGGGGGGGGGGGCGGTATTCAGAATGTCCGGGTCATAAGGACCCTCCCCAGGGAGCCAAGCTCGGGGCATTTGGATCCAGACGCTGCAGCTTTTCCGTGGCAGCATCTTTGCCCCTGGTGCAGGGCACTGCTGCAGGCATGTGTCTGACGCCGCCTGGCGTCCCTTGGCAGTGGGCGGTCACATTTACCCCCCCACCCCCACCTCAGAGTCTTGTCTGACCTGTAACTCGGGGCTGTGGCTCTGGGCCTTAACAGACTCTTCTTGTGGGATGAGGATCAAATTCTTCGCGTTTCTGCACAGCTGCATCCGATCTCTGACCCGTGATGAACGGGTGACAAGGTCCTTCCCCGGGTACCCTTGCTAGGTCGTACCTTCCACCTGTTTGAAATCAACATTCTGGTGTGGATTTGGTCACGTCCTCCACACTGTACCTCAGGCTGGTCTCTCTCCAGACAGCTCCCCACCACAGCGCTGGCTGGCAGGCACTCGCCTGCTGGCTCAGCCGGTGACGTGATTTCTGGGGTCTCAGCTGCCTGCCCGCCAGGCCCAGTGTGGGGGGCACTTTCTCTTTACCCGATGTCTCCTGATGTCTCAGCAAGGCCAAAACCTCACCCCGTCTCTCAGATCTTCTCCTCCTGGCTTTCTGATGTCTGTGCAGGTCCCCACCACCTGCCCCGTCACCCAGCCAAGAAACCTGCATGCCTACAATGTCACTGACACATTCTATGGCGCCACATCCTAAATGATCTAGACTCCTCCCTCTTGGCTCCTGTTTATCAGTACTGTTGAGTGACTCTGTGGTTTCCCTGTTCCAACCTTGTTCCTCTTCTGTATTACTGGATTGTTTGGTCCAGATCACATCACTGATTCCTCCCCCTGCTTAACACTTGTGAGTCGGCCTAATTCACCTCCGGAAAGTAGCCAGCACCTGCACGCAGGACACCGTATGCCCACTCAGTGAATGGACGGATACCGCTCAGGTGCCCATTACTGCCTCCCACTGGCACACACTGATGAGTAATCTGGTAAAAATATACATTTCCTTCATTCTGAGACTCGAGTCCTCTGAATTCGGCCAGGGGGGAGGGGGCCTTGGCCCACAAGTCTCCCCCCGGGTGGATACTAACCTTTCTTTCCTCCCACCTCCTCCCAGAATCCTCTGAGAAGCCTGGAGAAGTGTTCGTGCTCCTGGCCCCTCCGAGTCCTGGCACAAGGACATAGGCTATCCCGCCGTGGGGGGCTGGGACCCCGGGGTTCAGGAGAGGTTGGACCGCGGACAAAGGCCACTCGTTCTCTTCTGGCTTAATTCACCCCTTGATTCTCCACCGGGCGCCCCATGTTTTGGAAATAAAAGGCTGCTACTTCACACACACACACACAGACACACACAGACACACACACTTTAATATCTGATGTGCTCTTGGGATTTTTTAACAAAGGTATACGAAACCACCAGTGGGTGCTGATGTAGTGAGATCGATGAACGTCTACCAAAAA